>JAVKLA010000026.1:2396618-2452444 GCA_034782735.1 Sagittarius serpentarius
CCCAGAGAGGTGGTAGAAGCCCCATCCCTGGAAACATCCAAGGCCAGGCTGGACGGGGCTCTGAGCAACCTGATCTACTTGAAGGTGTTCCTGCTCACCGCAGGGGGGTTGGACTAGATGGCCTTTGATGGTCCCTTCCAGCCCAAGCCATTCTATGATTCAATGATACAACCAGTCTGAAGTAAAAACCCCAAAATATACACACTGGGGGTATTCAGCCCTCAGCACCAAACATTTTAATCAAGAAATGTCTTCCTATTGTGCCACACTACTTACTGATGCAGAAAAACCCAAAGCATTAGTATTGTGCTTAGGGCCTGAGAGCCAGCTCTGTTCATACGGCTGGCTACATCTCACTTATCAGGAAATGACTGCTACAGATTACTGATTTGTCCTGAGGAAGGTGACAATGTATTTCTCCCCGGAAGGCATTTTTAACTGTACAGATAAATCTCTGTGCACTTTCTGCAGAGACAGAAATAATTTAGTGATTTCATTGATTTCCAAAGATATCTGCTTTCTGCATGTGCTATATTTTGATGTTTTACCACATGAAAACACTTCTTACCCAGAAAATCTTTCATGCCTCTAAGCTCTGTCAGATCCCAAAGCTCAGAATGTTTTACCTCTAGTTTTTCATAATTTTTGCCATTTTAAATATGCTAGTGTTTCAACACAGTTTGTGTTATTTCTTTACCATGAAATTTCGCAACTTTCTAAACTGCTTAAGTTAAAATAAAACCAGTTTATTTTTACACGAATTTTTACATTAATCTGCCTCCTAGTTCTCAGTGCTTACTGTGCCTCAAGAATTTATGAGTTCACTATTTGAAAGTCAGGCACAAATAAGTTATTAATCAATGTAATACTGCCTCACATTTTTTGGAGAAAAACAAGAATTAAAGGGACATTCTGCCATCGAAGCCTAACAAAAGCAATCATAAATTAGAAATGCTAGTCTCCTACCCAAAAGATTATTATAACAGAATGGAAAGAGAGGGTACAAATTCTGATATTGATACTCCTTTATTACCAATATTGATCTACAGATAGAGAAAAGAAATGCAATATACTGTACTGAGGACTTGGGAAAATACGACTACAGGAGGATAGCAGAGGCTGTCGAGCATATAAGCTCAAATTGCAAATGGTTAGTTACTGGTCACTGAAGGAATGCAACTTTGAGATCTGGTACAAGCAGTGTGAGGGCATAAAGACAGCAAAAAAGCTTTAGATTTAACATATTACAGCTGAGAATTACTCCAGCACTGTCTTCTCCAGTAAAAGAAGCTGTGCTTGATCAGGACTGCTATTTAAACACCGGCAGCTCTCCTCTTTCCTTTAGCAGCAAGAGTGCTGCTTTTTGATTTACCATTCACCCTATTTTGCTACCCTAGGTTCAGTCATCATACATAAAATATTATCTTGTACTATGTAATTGGCTTAAGCAAATTTGAATTTTCAAGAGTATTCTGTGTGTGTTTGCATGTGCGTGCATGAATGCATTTTTACTCCAACCTTCATACATGACAAAAAGATTGATACTGCAGCCCTGATTAAGAGCAAACTCAGATGCAGCAACATATGAAATAATCCGATAACTTGTTTTGAAGTGCCTATGGGAGGGTTAAGAGGAGCGGTGCAGACTTGACAGGGCTATTAGGATAGGACTTTGTTGAAACGTTCCTTTATAAGCAGCACCAACACTGCTATCAGATGCATCTCTTCCTCTCACGTTACCTTCCTCGCCTCTCTATTCTCTGTTTATCAGCCCCCATGATCCCAGATGAAGGAACAATGATGGATAGAAGAAAAAGCACAGTGAGAGCAAGGATGCTGCTCTCATTTCCTCTTTCTTTCTGCAACCTCTAGGAACTGACAGTGCCAACATAGTAGGTAAAAGTCCTGTTTAACAACTGCAAGACTCCAGATGAGCATGTTTTATTACAGATAAAACCTGGGAATGCAAATATTGAACTCTTCTATGCTTCTTCTAAATATAATTTAAAATTTCAAGATACTTTATGGATGAATTTGGGAAGACTTAACGGTGAAGAGGCAAATTGCATAGTTCTACTGCCAGTATATTTTCGTCTCCTCCCCTCTTAAAAGTTTGATCATGTCATTTCTATGCAATCGTTACAAAGTGTGGCAGCTTTTCCATATTGCTACTCACACAATCAATGTAACATTTTTGTTCAAAAAAAAAAATAGGCCTTTTGCTACAACTGAAAATTTAGTATTCCAAAGTAAACTATCTATTTGCTTAATAAATGAATTTTTATATCAAGGCATGCTAGTTACAACTAAATACATTCAGAAGTTCATGTTCAGCAAGACCAGCATGGAAGTATTATGAGCTGTTTCTATGTTACAATGTTCTGTAATAAGCATGTAATGTGCAGTAGATAATATAAATATTATATATATAAATTTATATAAATATTATATATAAACAATAAATAAAGCTTATTTTAATGATTTCTCTAGTTAATCCTAAAATCTGTTGCTCTTACCTGCATCACAGAATAGGGGTGGGACAAGGTGCAACAGATTTGTTTTTCTTTGTAGATCAAGATCTGCCTTTTCCTGAACTTTGTGGCTTTGGTGTTATTTGCAACATTACATACTACATATATTCACAGATGTGTGCCTACTGCACTGTCCTGAGCTCTGGTATGTCGGTAAAGTATGGAGATTTCTCTGTATTCCAGAGTTCTTAATGGCAGTCATTGTAGACTAGGGACATTATGAATGATTGTGAGGGTAACTGAATGAAAGGGAAAATCATGGTCTCTTGTCATGAACAAGGCAGGTAGAGCACAAAATAAGGGATCGTCACTTTCCCCAAAGAATCAGAATCCCGGGACACAGTGGAATAAAGTAAGAATTGTAAATCAAAGGATCTACCACAGACACTCATAGGAAAGAAAAAAGCAACTGTATGAAGACATTACCCAAAAATTCGCAAGTATTTTGAATAATCCTCCTTTGGGAGAAAAGCTTTGGCACAACCGGAGTTCACAATGCATCCAAAATAGTTGCTCTTCTGGAAAAGTCGAACACTTGGTTCTCGCAGCTGGCTAACAGTACTAACCAGAACAAACAGGACATGTATTGAACTACTTAAGAAAAGCTTCCGAAAGGCCAGTTTGCATCAGCAAGTTCGGTAAGAGCTAGAATGTGATCTCTAAGGTCCAGCAATTCAAGCTACGTGTCCAATGAGACTCCCTTGGACTATGAAGTGTTCTGAACCGATGGACCTTTGCACCCACACAGAATCTGAAAGAATTTACAGAAATAACTGAGACGTGAAAGAGGCAAGCTTTGAGTGAAAGCCACGATTAGTGCCCCGAGATCTCTAAATCACAGGATGTGGTTCCTTCTCTCTGCGTGGGTAGATCTCGGGTTGGAAGAAGGTGAGAAAAAAGGGTTCTGTTTTTTCTTATTTTTTGGAAATAAGGAAGTTAAAGAAAGAAATGTTATTTCTAGGGTCCTGCTCTAAGAACTTGCTCTTTTTAACTGCTATTAGTAAAATATACTTTCAGATTCTTAGACAAGGAAGGAAACTACTTTAGAGAGGAAGGAGGCATTAACTGTGCTGGGAACACGACCTAAACCTAAAAACATGATATACAAAAGAAAAGTATCTCCAAAGTATTCAATCTCATCTAACTGACATTTTACAAAAGTCACTAAGAAGCTACAGGTGTAAAGAAATGCAGTTTAAGGGAAACCTACGAATCAAGCACGGTACTTTGACAGCACTGTAATAAGATTAGCACAGTAACTACCGGAAACATTGTTTAGCATGAAAGTGTGTATGCCTTACGAACCCCTTCAACACTCACAAAACATTACACAATAATTTTCACTTCTTGAAACAAATGAAAGCATTATTCCTATTTGATATCGCTTCAGTATGCTGCTGCAAATCCAGGAACTTAATAAATTCATAAAGATTACTACATTTATTATTAAGAGGTATGAGGTTACATTACTTTCTTTTGTATGACCAAAAAAAACATTTGCAGAAATATTGTTCTAACAAAATACAGTATTAAGTTTGGAATCAAGTACTCCTTTTTTGCACAGGTGATACACTTCTCTTGACTGAACATTTTTATTTTCAAGGCAGGTTTTAACCATCAACTGTATGCAATAGACTTCCTCTTTTCCAAGTAACCTTGACATATATTTGGCTATTCACACTACATACATACCATAAAATGTATTTTCAACTGTCACTGTCATTCAAGCTTTAGCTGTCATCAGTTGATTTAGAGCAATCATTTTCAGCACACCAAATTAATATTACTAGAATCTAAATGTTGATTTTTACTTTTTTACTACTTTTAAAAGTTTTTATCTTCAGAGTATATGATACATACTAGAAAACTGAAGGTCTACTTCAGATGTTACTGCAAATTTCACAAATCAGAAAAATTTGGGAATAATCGATGGTAGAAATTCAATGGCGTTTAGCTGGGGTAAGATGCATTTTCAAGCCTTCTCCACTATGCAGTTTCTGCAGACTTCTGCAAAGTATCTGCGTTGTTTTTCTTGATGAAATAATACTATACACAGCCATTCCAAGACATAAGTGACTGTTCATACTAGAGATCCAAGTTTATGCATGCACCATTAATTTGTCCAAATTGTCCCCTAAATGTCAGTGGCAAAGCACAAGTATAAAACTCAACTTTTACTTCAGCAGAACTATTTGAAACTGTCCATTTGAACAAAATTGGTTTATTATGCCTTGTTGAATGTTAATCTGCCTTAACTCAGGTTTTAAACACACACAGTAGAGAAGAAAGTTACTCCCCTGGCATTCAGTACACCAAATACAAAATTGCTCTAATCTGATTATGACCCAAACTCATAAATTTCACATACTAACATGTTGCAGCTATGCTTTAAAGAAACCACATGCATCTTTCAAAAAGCTGGTGGAAATTAAGGCCAGTTAGGATACTTGAAAAAATATTATTCTTTGCAGAAAACAAATCACAGCTCTACATGATCCTCGGAGAAATATCTGCATGCATACGCATAGATACCTTCCAACTGTATCTATCATTTATTTTCTTTTTCCAGTTTCACATTTTTTAAGATCCATTATTACCTTATATCCAGGTCCTAACTGATGTATTGCAAAAATCTGTGCTGGGTTGAGTGCTTCAGTGAATACGTATACTGCTCCAAGCTGGCCACAAAACACTCTGTTAGCATCAGCAGTCTCCGAAGAGCCAAGGAAACACTTATCATAGCTCTGTATCAGAAAGAGGCAATGTTAATAAAGTTTAGTCATACAAACTACACAATGAAATAATATTCATGTACAGCTACTGAAGCCAAAAAATGAAGGGAGACCGTAATTAAGAAAATAAATCAATTATTACTTCAGTATGTGATTCTCTGTAGTGAACAACTTCATTTTGAATATCATAGCATTAACTGTTTTACAGGGCAGTATTACAATGCTGTTATGACTGGCTGCTAGAACTTGTTTTTTATTAATTGTTCAATGTACAACAGAGAAAATTAGAACAGTATATTCAAGTACCAAACAACCTTCCCTATTGCCTTCTAGGAAATATGAAAGCCTTGAAGTTCCTTGTAATTATAATCAGAACTCCCACTGCTAACACACAAGAACACGCGCTGAAATGCACACTCCTTTCATCATTGTGCTAACAGGGCTAAACATCTCCAGGAGAAAAAAACAAACAGGAATTTTTCTAGCTTGCGACTGGTGCAGTCTTCCTTTATGACCACAGCCCATAATGATTTCGTTGGGCCTTAAACTCCTCTTCTGTCTTCTGCCAAAGTCACAAGAGTTGTTGCTTTCCATTCCTCCTTCCAACAACTACCCCTCTGCACAAAGACCTCCTGCAATTCTCCATCTGTCCATTTCCTATTATTTTAGATTTGAATTTTTTTTTGGTAGCTTTTTTTTAATTTAAATTTATTTTCAAGAATTAGGTGAAATTCTTCTGGTGCTTCCAAGAAAAAAGGCTTTCAGATGAAACAAAGTTTAGAACTTAACCATCTAGAATAAAGATCTGGGGAACCAGAAAACAAGATGCAGCGCAAGAGGACAACAACAGGAAGCACAAGGATTTTTGCAAGGCTATTAGCTTCCTTGAATCACACGTACTTCATTTAATGGAAACAAGGATCAGGCCTCACTTTCTGAGCTGAATCAGCAAACCAGTAGAATCTGCATTAGGAAGGCCACTTTTTCATTTTGCGTAGCTGCAGAGTTTTATCCTAAGAAAAACTTTTGTCAGTCTGGAGAATGGAATCAAATGTGGTGAACTGCTACAGCAGCTGATCTAGGTGGGTAAGCTAGTGACAAGGAAATGGGGACTCTCTCTAAAGAGTTAGCAGGAGGTCAAAGATCTGGGGCTCCGCTTTGCAATGAGGTGAGGTAAGAAGCACCCAGGATTTTTCTCTCTGATTTATCCTCCTTTTGACCAAGTACTTTTCTAATTTTTTTTTCCCCTGGAATTTTGAAAATTTTTTCATAATTTTTTTTTGACAAAACTAAAAAAAAAAAAACTTCCAGAAAAAAACTACATCAAAATTGAGTCACAAAACATTATCCAGGATGCACAGTGCTAAAGATGGGCTATGAGACCACTTTGACTACCGGTAAATCTAATGGTGAAACTTCCTAACAATTTTCTGAGATATACATTCCTGCCTATTACAAGGGCATTTTCCTGGATTATTCTAGTTATCATTAATTGTACAACCACCACTGTAGCTCTCGATGGATTCTGAGTTTTACATATAATTACATTCTAGGTCTGTTAACCTGTAGTAATTTCCAGTTCTGTCTTTTTTCATTCTGACCAGATTACATTTTCCCATTTTCTGGTGCTTCACTCTAGATTAGGTGTTTCCATTAGTTTTAGTTGGAAGGGAGGGTTAACTCCTGATCTTCTGGTAATTTTTATTCACTTCTGTTCCAGATGCCAACCAATCCGTAAACCTGATTGACTGATTTAAAAATCAGCACCCAATACTCATAGCTCATTTGGTCGTCCTCCAACTATCTCACATTTCCACAGTTTTAAACCTGATGGACACCAACTGATCCAAGTTTGTTTGCCTATTTCTGTACATCCCTGGTAGTATGTCATTAATGACCCTAAGATGAGGTGACTGACAGATCTGCTTCATTCAATGCCTTGGTCCATATCCTTCTATTTTATTTACATAAAAAATAGAACTCTCGGGACCTATGGACCTTGTTACTTAAGGACATAACTTTATCCTTAATATTCTTGATGCTTATAAGTTTTCTTTCAAATGCAGCCCAAGTGCTACTGATGTTATCAACCTGTTGGCTTTTCACCACTTACGTCAACTTTTTAAATCCTTCTACAGTTTCCTTATCCTACAACAGAAATGCAAAGTTCTGCGAAAGACATCAGGATATCATCAAGTTTATCTTCATCCACCTATCTGAACAAAAATCTTCCACCAAACCTTAGTATTCCCACATTCTACACCTTGAAGATTTATGCTTTCTCTCATGTTATTTTCCATAACTAGGGAAAATCCATAATCTACCAGCTGTAATGGCCAAACTCTTCCAATTTAACTTCCATCTTAAAGTGTATTTGATCTCTTATAAAGACTTAATTCCGTAAGGCACACAGAGCTGATCATGACTACTGACCAGCTAACAGTTGCACACATTTGATTATGTTATACCCTGTCATGCATTTCACTTCATCTTTTTGTCATAATCCCTAGCTGTATTTACTCTTGGAATATAAACTCAATGACTTATTTACCACTAGCTACTCTATCTTGTGTAGCCTAACAGAATGAAGCTCAGCATTGCTATGGTTTTTGTATTTCATTAAATAGTAATAATGAAGTTGGAGCCAAAAATGGCTCTATGGAAACAGTGGATCAGCAGCATTCATAATAGACACAGCTATACAAAGAAGTTTACAGCGTTTTCCCCTTTTTCATCCACACTCGTATCTTCCCTCTAACATTCGGGCTGAACATTGTGCATATTTTTAATACATGGAGGTCCTCTCAATAAAATGATAAATCTTGAAGAAGGCTTGAGTGATTTAGAGTTTTGCACAGATGACACATTTTGCAAATCCCTAGACGAAAACATGTCTATTAAAACAACATACATTTGTGAAGAATACGGATGTGAAGCCTTAACGACTACTTCATGTAATACCCTGTATCTTGCTGCCCATATTACAGAAACAGTTAAGAACCCAGTGACTTCATGGCTGTACATAAATAAGAATGAATTAGAAGAAATACAAGAAAAAAAAAATCATTAAAACTGAAGGAAAAAAAGCATCTTTTTAAACTTCCGCCCTTTTTGTCATCTGCATCTTTACTTCAGTGTCTCCTAGGGTACACATGAAAATTGTAGACTGAGGTATTCTTCAATTCTTGTTTGCATACAAGAGGCAAATGTCAGATATTGACAAAAAGGTCATAAAAATATGAGAGAATTGTAATGCAAGATCAATCTGGGAAAAAATAAAATACAATAAATTCAACTCTACCAAGACAAAATCTATGCTTAAAAAATAAATAAATTCAACTCAGTCCCTTAATTTCAATAATGCAAATCTAAGGAATGTTTTATTAATCTAAAAAAAACCCTTTAATGATAATGCATTATGTTCAGTGGTAGCTTTGACACAGAGACCAATTGAAAAATCTTGTGTTCATTATATTTAGCGTTTTAAACACTACAACTCAATTATCCTACAATATTCTTGTATAACACTGAAAAGAGTAAGATGCACTTAGTTAACAATATGCAACTCCTGTCCCTTTCCCAGTTTTCACTGTCTGTTTTCGCAACTTGTACTGTTAAATCTATCAGTACAATCTACATGATTAGTTATGCACAATATCTGATGTAAAGAAAGAAGAATGACTGGCTGACTTGCATAGTTTTTTCTTCTCCCCCAAAGCTATTATGGTAAGGTATTTTCTTGTCATCTTGCAGGAGACTGAAGTTATATCCAAGTGGAAGGGTATGAAGGTAGAAGTTAACAAATAAGCTGGATAATTGCTCAAGGCTTTTCAAGAGATTATTTTAACAACTGAACCTTTATATGAAACAGGAAAGTTCTAATACAGCTAACACAAGAGCTTCTCTTCCTGTCTAATGTGGAGCAGCGCTAAGGAGCCTACATATGCACTCTGTTTTCCTTTTACACAGTTGCATTCGTACATCTTTCTTGAATTTCTCCCACTATTCTACTTCCTACTTCTGATATAACAGATTTTTATTATTAAAAACCAGAGAGCTAACGATAACTAGTGTCTTTTGTAACTTAAGTCTATTCTCCAGCAGACAAAGTAAAACCTTAGCAGAAACTTAAAAGACTTACATCAAAACATCTAAAGCTTGGTAAACCAACCCCACCTTAAGAAAAGATTGTACATCTGTTACATCAGAAAGTAGTAAGGAATACTGTGACGAAAACATGAATAGAAGGAGCAGCTCTTCCTGCTAAGCATTTATCATTAAGGATTACAGATCCTCACACCATAAAACTAGTAATTCAGCCCAGATCCTCTGAGACCTCAGCTGGCTTTTCCATCATCACATTCTCACCTACCACAAAAAAGTTTATATTACCAAGGAGAAACCATGCCCTGCAAGAACTGAAAGGCTTGCCTTTTCTTGCAAGTAGAAATGCTACCAAGAAAATAAAGAATGATGATCAGAAGCTTTGGCAAGCAGAGCCCTCCTACTTTAATTAACATGTAAAATTTAAACTCTCCCTTTCAAATCCAACTTTGCCTCTAGAGTTTAGCAAAAGACAGTTAATTTCCTTAAGTGCAAGCGAGCTTCCTTATCCTATACAAGCAGTCAGAAAGAACTGAGAATTATATTATAAATAAGAAATAACAAAAGTGTAGCAAGCTGATGAATCAAGCACCTCTGAAAGTCTAGCATAGCTTCAGCTGAAGGCAAAGCACAAGAGAATCATTTTGTCTGCCTTCTCCATCCAAAACTTTGGGTCAGAAGTGCCTGTTTTCTGCATCATTATGTGTAGACTCTCAAACCTTCCAAAGTAGAAGGTACAAAAAGCAAGCACAAAAAAAGTTTTGAAACTTATATAGATTTCATTAAAAGAATTTAAATACAAAAAAAACCAAAATGAAAATTGATGCATTTTCTGTAAGAATATACTGTTAATTTGAACTCATTTAATAGATACAGGTGTATTGATAGGTATACATGCAAACCTTCTCCAGGTAAAAATGACAGGTTTCTGCCTGTGGGACAAGCAGATGCAAGATCACCACGTCTTTGCTCCGAGCTGACTAATGCTATGCAACCGTACATCTCTCAAGATCTTTTAACTGGTTTGGATAGCCAGTAAGGGAGGACATCTCTCTGTAAAAGTTTACTACTCAAGAAAATTGCTCAGTATTTCAGGGATGAGATTTTGCAGCAGTTAATTTGTACTTGCTAACAATATTAATTAAATATTAACACCTTAACACTTAGCAAAGCTTTTTTAATATTGGTCAACTGCCTATTTGCTAATGTCAAGTCAAACAATAAAAGTCAAAATATACTTGTTGCTGGGAGACAGATGTTAAGACTTCACACTTTCCTTAATACTATAAATCTCTTGACATTTCTCCATGCTTCTATTTTTTAGCTTTTACTTTTTGCGTCTCTATTGATCTCGTTAGTTTAAAACTGTAGACTCTGCATAGAAAAAATGACGTCTTACTATACTTATACAATGCTTAAAACAATATGACTCTGACCATAGGTCAGGTTACTCAGTTCTACTCCGACTGAAAAACCTACTTAAAATCTAACATTCAGTAACACAAAAGGCATAGAAATCTTTTAACCATTAACAAATATCTCCTCTTGAATCCAACACAGAACTTAATGTGATACAAAAATGAGTACTTTTGTATACATTGGCAGTATGCATAGTCATTTGGCAGAATGAATCAGTTTTTCTTAAGGACATTTCTCAAGCTCAATCTGTAACTCTACTACATTTTCCTATGGAAAAAGCTAAGTATTAATCCACTGTTATCAGTGTCCTCTATATGGTATCACATATTAAAAATATTAGCTATAACAGTCTCTCCAAATAAAATCTCTGAAAATGTATTATAAAATATAATAATATATGAAATCAATAATATTACATTTTATTAAGTACATAATCAAGGAAGATAGATTAAAGGAGAAAGTTAAAAAAGAAAATTTGCAAAGATCTAGAGAAACAAACATAGTACTTTTTTTTTTTTTCCTTTTTCAATTTACTTTAAAATGAAAAGCCATGAGAAAGGAAACAAAATAAAATCTTACATCGTTCGTGTTAACATGCCAGGCCATGTCACCATAGGATACCAGCTGACCATTCACATAACATCGTATTTCACTGTTTCTCCATCGATTGTAGATGTGTACAATGCTTATCATGTACCACTGGAAAGACATGGAAAATCACTATATAGTGGCATTTTTTGTGCTATAAAACACAAAGTTAATGAATGGCATTAAAAATAAGTGACCAGTCTCAAAGTTATACAAACAGGTGAATCCTTGGAAACGTGTAAAGTTAAAAGTCAAGTCAGTGGAACTTCAAATCCAGTCAGTAGAACCGTGCCTAAATGTAATGATGTACCTACCCGCATCCCTTTACAGGAATAGAGCCGAAAATGCATACATACAATTAAAGAGTTGAATACACTTCTATTCCTGAAAGTGTAATTTAATTTAAACACTATACGCTCTAACACAAAACACAACTGAGTTCTGATGGGAAATCCAGTTCTATGTCCACTTACCTTAACTAATTCATATCACATATCTCTGCCTCTTCATCATAGCTCTCTATCATAAATTATTAAAGAAAAGAAAAACATTTACAACAACAAATTTTACACCCAGTTTAAGATGTCATCCTGATTGCTTCATATGAATTTCTTCCTCTATTCTTTATCATTCCACCAATTTTTGGACAACTGTCATATCATTAAAAATGCATTATATAATCAAACAGAGTGAGCATCACAGCACAATGCTTCCAAGTACAACCATGGTGATCTTTCAAAGAATCTGTTCAACAGGAATCATTATGCCCATGATGAGTAAGTTCAAGAAGAAAACCTTAAGTTTCCTTTAAACCCAAACCTTTAAACTCATCTAAGACTAAGAATGGAAATTTAATCTTTAAGGTCTGCAAATCAACTCATACTTAACTGTAATGGGTGCCTGTATTATTTCAAAATATATACAAACCAGATGAAAATGGACATACTGGACAAAGTCCAGAAAGGGCCACAAAGATGATTAAGTGATTGCAGCCTCCGACACATGAGGAGAGGCTAAGATATGGGTCTGACTAGCCTGCAGAAGAGAAGGTTCAGGGGATCTTATCCTTGTATATAAATATTTGATGGGCAGGGGATAAAGAAGATGGAGACAGAGACTTCTCACTAGTATCCAGTGACAGGACAAGAGGCAACAGGCACAAACTGAAATACAGGAAACTCCACTGAAACGTATGTAAGAAGGGTGGCAGCAAGCAGTAAGGGTAGTCAAACACTAGCACAAGTTGCTCAGAGAAACTCTGGAGTCTTCTTGCTTGGAGACATTCAAAACCTGACTGAACGACATCTAGAGCAACCTGATCTAGGTGTCCCTTCTTTGAACAGGGGGTGAGACTAGACTGACTCAACAAGCCCCTTTCCAATCTTACTGATTCTGTGAAGCAGTCAGCTCACCTGCCTTGAACACACCATTTCATAATTTAATAACTTGGAAGAGTAATTTACAGTTTACTTGTCTTCCCTTTCTTGGTATCTGTTTCAATTATTATTTTTTGATTTCTATGTTCAGCTAAGTCTTTTTTTCAAAGCAGAGAACTGCATCCCTCGGAGCATTATTTTAATAAGTCACTTGGTGACTCTCTCCCTGAGCTGGGCTAAGTAGATACAGTGCCTACTAATATAAAAATCTGCCTTTCTGTATCAGGAAGATGAAAGCAAGAAGTTTTCAGATGTTGATTTTTAAATCAGACAGAGCACAGAATTACAAATAAAAAAAGCATGCAGCAAAATATATTTTAACAATAACTGTTGCAGTAGTCCTCAAATTGAGCTCTACTCTATTATATATCTATATCATCTATATATATATTAGAATACACATATTTTTCCGCATCTGTTTTCAGGTCTTTAAAAATATAGTTTCGTTTTCCTTCTTTAAAACCTACAGTTAATAGAAGGAGGAAAAAACCCTACTAATCATATAACAGTACATAAGAATATCTCACTTCTTGCGTATCCAAGTTAACAGATTTATTGGGCAATACTAGATTAAGGACGTACTGCTACAGTTTTGGCTTCTGAAGTCACGTGTGGCCAGTCTTTTTTTTTTTTATTTCCAAGCAACCATGAACAAAGTATATTTTGTAGGCCACTCCCCCGCCCCCAATCAAGAAACAAACCCACAACTCAATAAGCAAATGTTGTTCCCCATTCTGTAGGCAGATTGTACTTCAGAAAGGAACATCCACCATAAATTCAACAAAATATTCATAACTCAAAGTCTAGAAGCTTAACTGGTGACTATGCTAATCAGAAGCTAAGCGCAAAACCCACAACTAGTGCTCTGCTTTCATGAACGCTTCTTTTCCAAAGCCTCCACGCCACCTAACATAAATCTTAGAAGAAAACTTTCCCTTGTCCTCTTTCCTTCAAAGGTTAATTTAACAATAATCTCCACTAAGTGATGATGATTTTAAATACTTTCACGCCAACAGCAGGCGTTCTTTGCAAGAGTACTATTCAAAGTTCTACCTTTTATAAACATTTAGTCATATTTCCAGTTCTGATACTTTTGTAGCAGAAATAAGCTGAAAACCATAAGCCCCAAATTTTATCAATTTATCTTCTATGTTTTTTCTTTTACAGTGCTTTACAAGCCTTTCTGACAACATACCAGTTTGTAAGACTGCGCCTGTGTGTGGCTTAAGCTTAATAGATGATTCATTCACTTGGAAACAAATAGTTCATTACTTTTGTTCAAACACTCTCCACAGAGCCTATAAGGAACTAAAATGAGCAATGCTGCCTTGGGCGAGCTTTGGCGTCCATTTCAAACTTTAGGAAAATGATAGGATCTACTTTTTATAATCTTCCCTCCCTGCCCCCCCCATCTTAGCCCCCATTCATGCACAATCAACTTCTTTTAGTCCAAGTGTCCTTTCTTCCACGGCACTTTTTTGAATCTTTAGCATTGCTGCTGTGTTGGAGAACTACCTATGAATGTTACTCCCACCCACGAGGCAAGCTCAGCAAAAAACACTGAGCTTTTTTCTACTTGAATACATGTGCATACACACACGCGCCTGCAGATGAAGTCTATCCCAGCTCATTATCACAACTAAAAAAAAAAGTTAAAAAATTGTTCTTTTGCCTCCTGTATTTGAATTAACTAAATTTACATCTTAAACTGTAATTTCTTTTTAGCTAGGGAAGTACTAAAATACTAAAAAACGGTTTACTTGTATCATATTTGTCACTAGTATCAGTCTAGATAAAATGAGTAACACAGGTTTTCATAGCTAGGTCTTAAAATAGAGGATGACAAACTCCACCGAGTCAAGTCCATAATGCATTCTTACTGACAGGAAAATAAAGTCCTTCTGAGATTCCAGCTTGCTTACTTGATTCATATCCTTCCATCCCTGTATTTTAACAAATACAAATTCTCTTACTGCATGATAGTATAATTTCTTTAACGCTTTCAGGGGAGTATAACGCCTATAGTTCTTGGGAAATCCATATGGCATGTATCAACTGGCTCACAAACCTGTTCTTATGCACAGTAAGAATCCTTCAAATAATTCTAGTGCAGTGGGGGACACGAATTCCACTGCAATATTGCATTGCTTTGTCTCTGATATGTTTATCTATGTGTTTTATAATCCTTCCTTTCCATTTTTCTAGCTTCTACTCCATTTTGATGGTTAAGGAAAATCAGGCATGATAATATGTAATTTTAAATATCAGCAAAGACTTTTTCTAAAATTTGTATAATTTTCCATGACCTATTTGTTTGACAAAACGGATTATATACCATAATTTAAAGTTTGGCAAATTTCATATTCACATTTATTTGGAACTTGGGGGTGCCTACTGTAAGGTACTGGCAATTAATTACTAAACCTTATATTGATTTCTATACTACTTCTACTCCGATTTCAATTTGAGACACTTCATCTGACTCATCCCCATCGACTCGTCTTGTAGTAAACAATGATGCAATTAATTCATTTAGCTTCTTTGTTATGATACTATATTCTTCAAGGGCTCCTATTAAGCCTTAGTCATCTAATTGCCCCTATGGACTGGGAAAAAAAATATTGAATTGTCTTATCATTTTACATATAATTTGCTATAACTTATACTTTTCTAAATATTCTTCATTTTTATACAACTTCCACTTTCTGAAAAACTTCTTTTTACTTACAATGGTCTGTACTTTGTTATTTATCTCTGCTCAGGTACATTGAGAGGAGCTTTTAAACTTTCTATTGGATTTTTTTTGACTAATGGTATATTCGCTCTTAAGCCTTTCATATCTTTGCATTTAAGCAATTTCTCTAGCACTATCAAACATGTCTATCTTTTAACCGCTCCTCTTTTTTTTTTTTTTAATAAAGTGAAGGCAGTGTTTGCAGTTCCTTTAAAAATAAAAATAGCAAATCGTGCATATCCAAGCATATTCTGCATTTCTTAAGACAAAAGTTAAGCAAGAGTCAACGTCTGAGCTCTCTAAAAGTTTCAAAAATAAATAAATCCAAATGCTTCTGGTATTTAAAAGTTTGCACTCTTGTCCCAGTAAAGATGCCACCCAGTTTATAGCAAAGTAATGTAAGTTTCTTTACATTAGTATGCTTTCTGATCTTCCCAGTTCATCACAGATGCTATGACCATCCTTATCAGGTAGCTAAACAATTTGATCTGAATAGTAGGGTTTTCCTAATTCGTTACTGATTTTCAGTGCACAGAAACTCTGTTATTTATTGTTACAATGAACTTATTTATCTGATGAGGTTAACTCTTTAATACAGGGCATCACTTGTTTAGTGGCAAGACCTGCCCCATTGTCACTTGCAACTGGAAGTACAATTTGAAATGAGTCCCCGCTGCTGGTCAAGTTAACAAAGCTTCTCATACTTCCATTATGTCAATAACCTCATTTAAAATAGACATTCCAATTTCTCTTTTATTTTTTTTAGATACATAGAAGCAAGCATGTATGTATGTCTCGATTTCCCATTAACTATGTCTCATTTATGTGAATGTTCTTTGCTGATGTTGTATAGGCATTTTGTTGATTTCTCTCCTATTCTGTATCCAAGGGCGTGGTTTTCAGGAGTTTACTCCTACACAATGAACCAAACCAAGCTGTATAATCTCACCCACAATTTTTCTTCAACTTTTAGTTGAAAAAAAAATTTTTTTTTAAGTTTTCAAAGTCAGTAATACAATTTTCTTTTACGTTCAGCCTACAGACTCCTTCCCTACATAATTTTCTCAAAAATGCACCAAGACCATGCCTCTCTACTGTAACAAGAGCTTCCTTAGGTAGTACTCAGACAATTCAGATAACAGCCTGTCAATTTTTTACACTGCTGAAACCTTTCAAGCTTAATCACCCACTGCTGAGTAAGTCATATTCCTACGCCAGAGCACAGCACAATCAGAGAGATGAGGCATCACACGCTAAGTGTTTCCAAAATGTGGAACTTATTTCAGTCTATGCTACAACTAGTAAAGGTGTTTGGGATTAGAAACACCAAAAAAAAAGCTGTTTGCCATCAACTACAATGCTTTCCTGTCCATACTTTTACAAGAACTGATGCTGAGGCTGGAACTCAAGGAAGTGAAAATTACTGGGGGTTACTACTATACAAAAATTTCACTTTGGAGTCCCAAAAAGCAGTGTAGACGTATTAAACACAACACTGCCAAAGCGAGTTTAACTCCGTTGAGAGGTCAGTCTATCATACTACACTCACATTTTCTATTTGGGGATATGATGATCAAATTTCTCTATGTATTTTTATAAAAACTTGCTTTTAGAATGTTGTTAAAATATACTAATTTAAACCTAACGTAACCACTTAACACATCTTAAAGTTTTAAATTAAAATTACATGTTATTCTGTGAATGGTGTCATATGATACAGTTAACAATGGGAAGATCTTCACATGAACATAGTATCTTTCTGATCTGCCTACATAAAGCTTTTGCCCAGGTGGCTTGAATATATAATTTTACTCTGATTCAACAAAAAAATTAAAAAAAACCCATTATTCGGAAGTTTAACAAGGATGATGTTTCTGGCAAGAGCTATTGCTGAAATGTCTATGCCTGTAGGCAAATGGCTAGAAAATAGTGTCTCTGATGACAAAAATCACACTTCCCAAGTTCGCATTTGGACAGCAAGCTGCTTTGTAAATGGGTACGCTTTTTGAAGACATATCTACACATTCAATGCTTGCACAGTGGAACCAATGTAATACCTAAATAATATGAAGAAAATCAAGCTACATGTTAAACAGGGTATGTATTGACTTGTTAGAGCCAGGAATTGTATTTGACAGGTTTTCTTTCCTCCATTATGTGTTACGTACCTTCTCACATACATGTACACACAAGTTATTAATGGCAAAAATTCATCATATGAAACCACTTGCAAATATATCCTAGAAGATATATTTCAAATACTTTCTAAATCTGAGATATGACCCAAAGTTTATGAAGAATGAGCTTTGAGAAATATAAAACTGGCATGGAAGTTATATTTGGACATACTTCAGCAGATCAGCAGATTACGATTTGAAACTGATATTCATATAATGAGACAGACATGTACTGGTATTTTAGAATTAACTATTTTAAGTAGAATAGCAAGAGCTAAAATTTTGCAGGGATGGCATGAAGGAAACTAGTCATTCTTAATAAATACTATGAAAAGAATATCTTGCTAAAATACAAAAGACTGCTTTTTCATCAACAAGTAAAGAAATGATCAGCTAGATCCCAAAAGCTAGTTATCAACAACATAATCCAAAAGCTAACAATTCCATTTGTTCCTAGGTTGAGTGTTTATCACTAGCATCAGACATGCTACTTTAAAAGAAAACTGAACAGTCATCAAAAGTCTTTTCTGGCTATAAAATTAAATAAAATTTGCAACACAGAACTGGTTCATTTCAATAGACTCAGCAGATACGTGTTTATAAGGCTTTATAAATCCCCAAGTAATATGCTAGAAAAATACATTATTATATTTTAAAAAACCCACAAATGACCTCAAAGCTACATGACAGAATTAGAATCAGTGATTTTGAACCACAAATACATACCAAGAAAAATAGTAGAACATAAAGCTGATGAGTGTACAATGGCATTCCCTCCCTAAGAGATTTGTTTCTCAAAACAAAACAAGTACTGAAATTCAATATACAAATTCTAAGGCCATAAAAAAGGAAATGAACTACAAGCAAAATATATACGAGGCTGCTATCAATGACAAACACATAATGCTCGCTGTACGGAAAAGTCAATTCCTCAGTCAGCTAACTGAAATACTGAAGCCAGCAGAATCATTGTTCTCCTAGGACAACTAGGCATACAGTAGAAATGAACACTATTATGATCTAGAGAAATAATCAAGATTTACTATGAAAAATGAGAAAACCCAAAACACCACTGACACAGAAGAAAGTTCCGAGCCTTATATACCCCAGCAACAGATAGTGAAACTCTAGCATTGCCAGCAAAATTGTTCCGGACATTGGCACCGAAGTTAACAAGTACGGAATGTTCAGAAATAGAATGATGACCTTTTAAACATGAAACACAACCATTTTAGTAAAAACATCTTCTCTATCTGAAGCTAATTAAGCAGTATTTTTAAAAACAAGTTGACTTTATAGAAGTGTTACTTTATAAATTATTACGTTGTTCTTGAATTCTGGCCTGTAACTGACATAAAACTTTGCATGACCATCAGAGAAGCTACGTATTTATAAGAAATTATTAGTAACACTGTGGCACTAAAGGGATTTCAGCCCTTCTTCCCAGAAGCACTTTGTCACATTTTCAATGTTATTCTTTATTATAAATACCACTTTGCTTACCTTGCGTGGCTGAAAGTCGTACTTCACACAGTGCTGGAAACCTTTGCCTTTTGACTTCAATGATGTAACTATTAAGCAGTTGCCAACAAAATGAGCGGAATACCCAACACCTTTGCTAGTGCGGAAACTGCAAAGAAAGAATTATTAACGAAACTGGAAAAAGGGGAATTATTGTATAATAAAAAGGTCCAAATATTACTTTAAATTGCCATGAGCAAGAAAAGAAATTAGCACCTGGAGCAGCGAACTTAATTTCCTTTGTACCTTCTGTCCCCACCATTTCTTTGGAGGGAGCTACTAACCTTCATCACTTACTTGATTCCAGGCTACATTCTGAAAATCAGTACTTTTTTTTCCTTACAAAAATCCAAGATGGTAAAGACTGTATCTATCAGTTTTTTCCCTCAGTTTCCTAATTCAGCATCATCCAAAATAACACATCTGATATAAGTTGTAAAGAAAAAACCATCACAGAACAAAAGTGAGATGCCTTGCAATGTCATGAAGTTCAGAGAACAGAGCGGGCAGTACACCTTACAAATTTGGATTGAAGGTAATTACTATGCACAAGAATTACTTCTTTCTCAAGACTTATGATTTAGTTAGGCTAATGATCTATGAAGTTTTAATCATCTGAGTTGTGGATTTATTTTCACTTGTCAAATTGATAAAGGACTACAATTATAACAAAGTATGTTTGGTAAGAGTTTCCAGCTTTCTTGTGACATATATCATAAAGACAGATAACGTAGAAAGTTCAGACGTTTCTCTACTTAGATTTGAAATCAAAAGCATTGTAAAGAGAAATTCTGGACTTCTTAAAAAACATTTTGCAAAGGTAGCTGGTGGAAATTAATGAATGACATAATACAGAGCGTTTTAAAAAAAGCAAAGTCCCTATCCACAGCTATGTCACTTATTCCCTTCTGTAAAGCTAAGTACAATAAAGAGAAGTCTGCTATCATTAATATGGAGCTAATTTTGTACAGATTTTAGTCTTTACCATTACTCATTACCAATCAGGTTACGCAAACAACCAGTGGCTGAAATACAAGGTTGAAAAGGTATACTTCATCCATAAATTCTGAAATGAAGCTTTGCAAGTATAAGACAAAAAGATGAGACTATTTTTCAACATTTGTATAGACTCTTGTAGCTCACTAATTAACACTTTGTCAGTTCCTTAGAGTAGGTAACTTATAAAATAATTTCAGATTATTACAATAACAATGTTTTAAATGGTTTCATTGTGGTAACATTTTTATCAAACACTTTTACTAGGTTTATCCTAGTAACATTAAGAGGTGAAAGGCACATGCAAATACTAAGTTCAGATTTTATCTTAATAGCTACTGAAATTTTACATCTTTCGTCTACCCTACTACCCAAATACAATCCTGATTTTAATACGCAGAAAAACTGCATAGTTACAGACCTAATTCCATCTTCAGAAACTTACAGTTAAATCTGTGTGTACATTACTGAAGGAGAGAATCAGATTTTCCTCTTTCCTCACTGTCAAAAATATAGCTGATAATCCATGACCTTCTGAAAAAAATAACCACCCTACAAGATAGGTGGTGTGACTAGACCCTGAGGTGGCCAGAGCTCAGATGTTCTCCTCTGAGGGAGCTTTTAAAAGAGGTCAAAAAGAGGCATTCAAATTCTCAAATTCTAAAAAGCCACTTTGGTTATAATTAATTAGAATATTGTATTAAATGTGAAAAACAGAGTGATCCGGCTAAATGGAACAGGAGTAGTAACATCTATAGACAACTCTTCTCTACCCTAACGGGTCCTTGCACAGAGGTCCTTACTTCCAGTCTTGATTTTGGTCACCTTATGAGTTGCAGCATACTATGCCTCATGATCTCTGATCACCAACGTGGTTCTGTTGGCCTTGAGGAATGTCCTGGTTTGCTCTTTCCCGTTAACAACTCGTTAAGGTGCTGCAGAAGCTTTATTTTCCCACATACAGGCTGTGGCTTCCTCATTCTTCTACCTGCCTCTATACGTCATACACGATTCTCTCTCCCCTCAAGCTGCTGCACAGGAAAGGAGCATTGTTCCCTGCCACAGCCCTTTGTACAGGCTTCCACACAACTCTCCTTGCAAAAAAAGGGCACGCTTTTCAATAAACCTAAAAAATCCTCTTTAAATAAACTTACGATACAATCTAAGAATGAAGAGAAAAATTACATACTATCCGTCACCACTGACCTTAACAGTGAAGACAATTTATAACACTGCCATTCTCCTGCATCTTTTGAAGACTATTTTTAACATGGATCATTTCAGTGATCTGGCTTCCACCGTGACCCCATAGGCAGCTCTACCCCACAAGAAAAGGAATGGTGAACAGCTTCATGGGAGAGTATTACTCATATACGTATATAACCCACATTACCCATATACACAAATAACCTGCACAACCACAGTACTGAATTTTGTACAATAACATGAAGGTTAAAAACTTAAAAATACAGCTTTTACAGTAAGAACAACTGAGCGTGTTGTGGGCTAGTTTGAGACTTTCATTTACCTCCTTGGGGCTTTAGGGCATTCAAAGAACTTTGCGCCAGGTAGTTGCATCTCTCACAACACCAAATTTGTTTCTCAGCAACATAAATCATCTCTACAAGCTAAAACGGTTTTGGCTAACACAATCCTATTCTGAAGGATATTGAAAAAAATACAGATTCACTACATTCGGACATATGGTATAGTATTATTTGACTAGAGATGTCAAATAAAATGGTTTGGTTTTTTTTTTTTTTATAAATTACCAACAGCCAATCATTATAAATACCATCATGTTTTTACCTGATAAAACGCTATTAAAATTGTGTAAAATGCATCCTACTACTTTGAACAGGAGCTAGTAAGCATTTTGTTATACAGAGGAGAGTCTGGGGAAAAAAAAAAAAAAGAAAAAAGAATGGCTCTTGGAGAAATGATGGCTCTTGAAGAAGTGTCTACACCTTTAAAATTTTTCCCTTTCCTAACACCCCCCCAGCTACTGGGCTGATTTTGCCACCTTTATGGTCAAACCAGAGTGTTCCTGAAATTTTAAACACTGAATTACCCTTACGTGTGTAACTTCCGAGAGTTCAGCACACGAAGACAAGAAAGAAATGAAATAATGAAAAAACCCAGCTTCTTTCTTAGGAGGACTCTTCATCTTGGAATAGAACAAATGATTTTCTAAATATGAGGCTTAGCCAAGATTTTACTTTTTTCTGCCCAAACGAATTAGCATTCTAATACAACAGTAGCTGAGAAACTGAGATCTCAAATAAGTCCTCTGCTCACCTCAACATTATAATACACAGATTATGTTAATCTTCACATTTTATTTCTTGCCAAAGGTAAAGTATCCTAGGACTGGTCTCTAGGCTACTGCACTCCTACACAAGCAGAACTTGCCACATCTAAATGAAGTGCACAGAGACAACACGAGCAGCACTGTCAACACCCATATGGTTTTATGAGCCTTTAACTACCTCCCATAGCAGCTGGTGTACAATTTTACTACAGATCGTTCATAAACCCCTTATAGTTACGTTCCATTTCAGCCAGTTTCTCAAAGCAGCTACTAGATGCTATTACACTTTAATAGCAGGTAAGCATTCTTCCATCCACTGGTGAAAACTGTTTAGCGATTCCAGTTTCTTTAGCTTAGGATTTTACGAGCAATTTAACATATGATCATAGGACTGAGACTAAGAAGATATTAATTCATTCTTGCCTGAAGAAAATAAAAGTTTTCTTTTCTACTAACTTTGGAATTCCATTATGTGCTTTTGCATCTGTTCTGCATTATCTCTATTATTATTAGCTCTAGAGGAAGACTGAAAAGTCTAGAAGGCTTGCTTTGTGGCTTTTTTGGTTTGTTTTTTTCTTGCCCCTACATCAGTAAAAATAAAATCTAGGACGCTCTTTCAGAAGTTTTAGCCATTCTTCTTCTCAACGGCTGTGGAAGCATTTGGATGTTTTAGTTACAGAAAGCAACAACTATGACAATCCAGCCTCAGTTCACACTCTAATTCTTTTACAGAGCCCAATACACAATTTGAAAGAAAGCATCTCCTAAAAAAACAAAACACAAAACCAACAAAAAATGCACACACACCCCCCCCATCAAAACCCCAATCTTAATATCTGGACTGATTTTATCGAATTCCAGGCCTTACTTAGAAGTAATGTCACTCCATCTCCTTTTTCAGCAGAAACAAGTATAGAGATTTAGAGGACAGCCTTCCCAGTTGACCGCACTTTAGGTTAGCCCTAAATTCCTAAATTTGCATTTTCTTTATGACAAAGAATCTAGATCTCATTCTTGAGGAAACATTTCCACCGTTCTATTAAACTGGGATTATTATTATTATACTGTGTCTTATTATAACTGTGATAGTTAAAGTGACCATAGTATCATGCGTCTAAAAGTTTGGAGTCTCCTGTTTCGCTGTCTGCCCACTGGATCTCAGACTAAACAATCCATCAACATCAGATTTTGTATAAATTCTGAAAAGAGAAGTCAAGAGCATCCTTATTTCATAACTGTTTTTTTTTCTTGGAAGGTTTCATTATGAAATGTGTTTCATTATAAAATGTGCTCTCACAATTCACTCCAAAGTGTTTTCTGAATAGTACCGATTTTTTCCAGGGTCTCTTAAAAGAAGTAGCAATTCTTAACTGTAAATGGTATTCCAGTCACGCTTTTGCCAAGATTTCAGGAAGTGATCACATCGCTTTTACTCTCTTCTCTGTTCAGACTATCCTTGAAAAGATCACATTAGTTCTTTCAGGTACAGCAATGAAAAAGCAGTTTATGGTCAGTTGGTTGACTACAATAACCCTTAACATCCTTCTGTAATTACTGCTTTCTAACGTGTAACTACTAATTCTGTAAGCATGGCACCCATTATTCACTGCTAGGTATGTGACGTTGGTTTGCTTATACTAAAATTTGTGCTATAGAATTCTGAATCTTACCATTTCAACCTGACTGCTCAGCAACAAAGCTTTCCCCTTATTGTTATTTATCATCCATGCAAATGTCAAAGACTTCTAATTTTCTTCCAGGATTGTCAAGCTCATTTTGTAATTGGTAAGAAAGCTACGATACTGTTCCAATAGACAAGTATTCATAGACTGTCACTTAGCAGCTGCCCATCATCATCCTCAGAGATAATTAAAAGTATTAAAAAGCCAAACAAATTGGCTTACATTTCCTGAAGCAGCACTTAGCATGTAGCTCATTACAGAACAGTAGCAGTTTTCCCTCAAACCTGGCAAATATGAAAGCATTTCTTTGCTTCCCTTCTCCATTTTTAAGCATCAGTTTTCACATCATGGTCAAGCTGATGTAATGGCTCTCTCCCACCAGAAAAGGCCTCTGCCCGCTTCTTTCTGCACTCACTTAAAGCCTGGATCACACCTAAGAAGGTGATTCGGAATAGTCAGCATGGATTCACAAATTGGAAATCGTCCTCGTTCAAACTGATAGCCTTCTACAATGAGATGACTGGCTTGGGGGATGGAGACAAAAGCGGTGGATGTTTACCCTGACTTCCTGGCAAGACCTTTCAACACTAATAACCTCAATGGCAAACTAATGAAGAATGAGCTACATAAATGGACAGTGAGGTGGTCTGAAAACTAACAGGACTGCTGGGCTACAATCACTGCCATCAGTCGTACGAGTTCAGTTGGAGGCCAGTTACTATTGTAGTACTCCGGGGGTCAATACTGGGACGAATCTTCTTCAGCTTCTTCATTAATAACCTGAATGGTGAGACAGAGTGCACCTTCAGCAAGCTTACAGGTGATACAAAATTGGAAGGAGTGGGTGATACACCAGAAAAGTGTGCCGTCATTCTGATGGACCATCACAGGCTGGAGAAACAGGCCGACAAGGATCTCATGAAGATCAACAACGGGAAGTGCAAAGTCCTGCCCCTGAGGAGGAACTGCCCAAGGACCAGTATATGCTGGGTACTGACCAGCTGGAAGTCAGCTTTGCAGAAAGGGACCCGGTGGTCTGGGCGGACAGTAAGTTGACCGTGAGCCTGTAATGTGCCCTCATGGCAACAGCAGCCCGTGGTATCCTGGGCTGCATCAGGAAAAGCATGGCCAGCAGCTTAGGGGAGGTGATCCTTCCCCTGTCCTCAACACTGCCGAGACCACACCTGGGGTGCGGTGTCCAGTTCTGAGCCGCACAGTGCAAGCAAGACATGGACATACCAGACTGAGTCCAGAAAAGGACTGAATGACTGAAGCCCCTGACACACGAGAAGAGGCTGAGATACATGACTGTTTAGCCCGGAGAAGAGAAGAAGTGTATAATTACCTGACGGGTGGGGAGTGAAGAAGTCTGAGCCAGAGACTTCTCAGTGACATCCACTGAAAGAACAAGACGCAATGGATACAAACTGAAACTGATAAACTTTGCCATTGTGAGGGTGTCAGGACCGGTACGGGTTTCCTGATGAGGTTGCAAAGTCTCCATTTGTGAAGATATTAAAAAAACCTTACTGGAGAAGGTCCTGAGGAACCTGTGCTAGCTGACATTGCTTTCAGCACCTTTGCTTCAAATCAGAGTCCTCTTTGAAGTTGTGCACGCTACTAAGTTATTGCTTTTCAAACAAAGATTGTTTAAAAGACAGATGACTTTTAAAAAGAAATATGAAGAAAGAGTTAATTTATATGACACATTTTTCACCTAGTTCAACAGAAAAAGATACTACACGCCCAAAAAGCACATTGAAAGAAAATAAATCCTTGCTTTGGTATCTTCCTCTTGGTGGTGGTTGTGTGTGACTCAAGCTTTCATGCGGCAAAGTCTAAAATCTGCATAAAGAAGTTTAGATGGATGAAATTTAGTTTGAATATTTTTCCTGGTTTTAATTATTAATTATGGCTTGGTTTAAGCCACTATATAAAAATGACAAGTATTTGCATTGTTCCTAATTCCCTTCAGAGTTTGGCACATTCAGTTTCTTTTACGTGTATTACATGCACGTTACATTTACACAAACTCCACTTTGGCGTTTGATTTCCGTAAGACTGACTTCTTTCCGTGGCTCATATGAAGCACTCGCAAAGTTCTACCTTGTTAGTCGCAGCAGGTTTTTTCTCCCACTTTTGATAAATACTCTCCTTTTACATACATCCCATAACAAGAGGTAACGTAAAAAAGCGAGACACTGAACTACAATTAAAGATTTGTGCGTGCAAGTGTGTGTGTGTGAGATAATGAGATTACTTGAAGAGTCTGTGCATGCAGCAAAATACCTATGCTTACTAGAGAGGTCAATCCCTTATGCACTACCATAAGAGAGTTGAAACTCCGTATGTTTGGGGACTATACTTTCTCTCCAGGTTTCCAAGCTGCGACAACAAAATATAGAAGACATTATTTTGGTATGTTCTGGGTTATGAAATCAGAAAAAATACATGAAAACAAAGAAAAGCACACATCAACCGCAGGGAAAGATAAACTCATAGAAAAAAAATGTTTTCTTATTCTGCTAGATTCTTTAATCTAATAAACAGATAATATGTTAAGTTACTTATTATAGGTAAATCATACTGTCAGTGGACATTTTTTAAGCAAACACGGAAACTTTATGGTTGTAGCTAATAAGAAGTATGTTAATAAAAAAATTATTCTTTAGAGTGCAATGTTAAGGCAAGACTTAGAATTCTTTTGAAGGAAGAAATTCAGGTTTCTTTGACAACTCACAGGGCAACTTTCTGGAGTTTATTCATTGACATGTTCAAAACCAAACACTCTAATCAAGCAAAAATCTGTTTATTAAAGACAGGTGTCTAAGTATACATGGCAGTTAATCTAAGCTATACCACTTCTTTCTAACAAAGTGAATATAGGCTAGAGGAAAGGTCTAAATCAATATACTTAAAAATGGTATTAGAATTAAATTCCCTCTGACACGGACAAATATGAAGTATCCATAAATATTCAGGAAAGCTTAACTGATGGAGAATTTAAAACGATTTCAGTGCAAAAAGTATATTAAAAAGCATGCTCAAAAATCTTAGAATTCAGTAAGAATTGTAATCACATCATAATAAACACCAGAACTACACCACGGCAAAAAGTATGTATAAAAAAATAAATAATTAAACGTCTGAAGTTATTCTAACCTAATGCCATTGCTGCGTCTGTATTATATAGGAATCGGAAGGAATCATATTCATCATTCAGGCTAAAGGTCTTTCTGCACTGCTAACCACAAGAAAAGCAGCATACATCATGGGCTGTGCAGCTTTGGAGTACGCTTTTCCTGTTCTGAGGCAGTAACAAATTCTCAAATCAAATATACCACCTAAAGTTGCCAATTCTGAAACGTAAATTCTGGCTGAGAAATAAATGATCATGGTAAATTCCTGTATGCGTGTTCAATCCTATAATAGCACTTGTTATCATCCCTGACAGACTGAAAAAATAAATGAAATATAGATCATACTAAAAAACATAGCTACAGCCAACAGCCAGAAAAAACCTCCATGGTAAAATAACTACAGCACTTAGCAGAAAGCAGACACAGGGAAAAGCATTATCCCAGATGGTAATTCAGAAAAAATGTATTAATTTTTATCTTCAGAATAAACCTAAGTTATTTTTAATCAGTTATTTGGTCCATTAAAAATACGGAGTATTTTTGTTTTCCAAGCAAATGCACAGTCAGTTTTTTATGTATTGAAAGTACAAGTACCTTCCCGAGACCACATCTACTGGTCCTCTCAGCTGACTGCTAAAAGCTTCTGCTCTTTAGACTACCTGCAACCACTACTAAGTGAGAAATGTTACTTTTGGTTACTTCCCTGCTTGTGGTACTCCTCTTCTCCTGAGCTGATAAAACTTGATAGATCTTGCTTATGTCCAAGCTGCCTGCACAGCTGATATATAGTTTTTAAGAATATGAGAAAAGGTAAGAGTACTAAATAGCAAATACATAAAGAATGAAGAAGTGCTGAAGAAGTTACCATTTCAGCATGTTCTGACACAACAGAAGGTTCCTTATTTTCCTCATTCCTTCTTTTCTTCAGCTAAGACAACCATACTTGAGCAGATATATAATTAATTTCTGAAGTGAAAAAACTTTTTTCATGATTGACCACTAGAATAAACATCTTTATTATTATAGCATAATTTCTAAATATCAGAGGACTTCATTAAGGATGTAACTATTATTTCTGGTTTTATCGCAACAACAAACCTAAGTAAACTAAAACTGTCTCTCCTGCAATTAATGTGTTATGAAATACAGCTTCCATTTGTGGGAAAAGGTGATCAGTGAGCCATTCTTATATTCACAGATCTACTTCCTGTTACCTCTAGCTAATGTGCAAACAGTGCGCTCTGAGTACAGCGGGTTGGTTTGGTAGTACTGACATAAGCCAAGAACCTTAAACACCAAACAGAAAATATGACAACATTCTCAGTTCACAGCTCTAAGAAATCATATATTTAAAATTCTTAACCAAACCACCACACTAGATTTTACGGTTTACCTACAAGGCACACATCTTGCATCCATGGATTTATAAATTGCAAAGCAAAAAGGACAGGTGACTTTGTAAGAGTTTGTACACAGTAAGCAGCCATTAAAATCTACAGATACTTTTTTCCCCAAAAAAACATGTCAGAAACTAGAAAGGATGAGAAAGATTAACTGTTATTAGGAAGCCAAACTGCAGCGTTGTAAGTTACTTACCAATAGAGATAGGGTTTATCCTTATCTACATTGATATTGTTTAGGGGATCCATACGAAACCAGGTGTTAAGAGTAAACCCATTTTGATAAGGCCACTTAGCAATAGGAGGCAATGCAATTGCCTGGAAGGGAAGAAAAAAAAAAAAAAGAAAAAAAAAAGGGAAAAAGCAAGTCAAAACCTGAATTTGTTGACAAGTATTGTTAAAGGTAATTCCTTTCTAAAATCCTGGCATTCTAGACCCGCAGATCTGCTTTAACTTTCAAATATTAAAGAAGAATATAACACCCCCCCCAACAGTGCTTTTGAATAAATGCATTAGTTTTCCGTCTATTTTAAAATACTTTAATTTTTAACTACATAAATTCTACCAATAGAGGACATGAAATTAAATTTGTGAATGGGTATTAGGAGGAAAAAAAAACAGAAAAATTACTTCTGCAGAAGTTAAACTATAAATTCAGCTTTCAGTAAGTATTCATCTCATCAATAGACTTAAACATAAAGATCAAATAATCTCAACAGATAGTACAATAGAGATTCACTGTTAAAAGTACAGTATTAAAAAGTATAAAAAAGTTTGTTCTCTGAGATTTAAGAGGACTATCACGTTTTTTTCTTATGAACACCTAGTACGGTGAAAGACTGAAAATTTTTACCCCCATTCTCAGTTAAATACACTAAGAGTAAGGCACGGCCTGCGAAGAAATTTGATTTCTCAATATTTTATTTTTATAGGCTGACTGATGAAGAGGTTTCAGAGAACTCTTTATCCCTGGGCAAGGCCCTGAATACCTGATCTAACTTTGAAGTCAGACACTCTTTAGGGAGGAAATCAGACAAGATGAACTTCAGAGGTCACTTACAAAGCAAGTGTTTTCTATGATACATACTACTAAAAGATAAAACATTTCTTCCCCTCAGTATGAGAACTATACACAAAATGAACTCATTTAAAAAATTTAAGAAATTAAATGTTTGTAGTAACTTAGCGATTACTGTAGTAGGCACTAATTACAATAAATTCTTTCTCCCTCCCTCAGACAAGAGAATATTTTACACAAAAGTAGTTAAGGAATAAAACCTTTAATACTACTACTTGAAATAAGTTGTGTATGAATGCAAAGCAGCAGAAAATAATTTTGTATGTAACAATAGCATGTTATTTCTAAGTGTACTGAATTGGTATTTTTCAGTTTCAGTAAGATAACTTAAACTCTTACTACTCTTTAAAACAATAAAGACCAGGTAATTAATCCTTGCACTGATGGTACTGGGTTCTTATCAAAGGTATCAGCAATACTGACTGAGGACTGGCACAGGTTGCTCAGAGAGGCTGTGAAGTCTCCATCCTTGGAGATGCTCAAAAGCCACCTGGACATGGTCCTGGGCAGCCGGCTCCTGGTGGCCCTGCTTCAGCATCGGGGAGTTGGCCGAGGACCTCCAGAGATCCCTTCCAACCTCAACCTGTCTGTGATTCTGTGTGATACTCAGGAGTCACAGCTGGAAATACTTTTTCAGGAGCGCTCAAATCTTGTCCTGTCTCAATTCATACCAAAGACTACTAAGAACTGTAGCAAACTCATTCATTGCTTAAAATGAGAATGGACATGAGTCTCTGGGCAGAAGAGTTAGAATAACCACACTAGGATTCTCTGCCAGTGTAGTAAAGTACATAAAAAAATGGTACAGAATGGGACTGACTTTTCATTATTTTTATATGCAAGGCAATTGCTGAAAGAGTTTTAAGAGCAGAGAAATAGGTAATTAAGAACGATAGGGAACTCACAGTAAATTTTATAATTAGACACAACAATGTGCTCAGATTATGCTAGTATTTGACTAGACGAAAGACATAACACCGATTCTGCTGCTAGCCTGGTACTAACTGCTCAGTACAAAATATTTCAAGGAACTCCTTTGGGATTCACTCCTGTCTCCTGAGCAGGAGTTCGCCTGCCTGAAACAGGAAAAGAGCTGCTTGATGACAAACAGGAACAACACGCGGCATAGTACCGCCACCACAAAGGTGTGACTGATGTGCGACTGATTCAGACTGGCAGAGATGTAACACAGTACTGGGAAGAGCCCTGCAGTTGGGGTAGTGAAGCAGCTCTCACCAGCAGATCAGCCGACGGGTTCACTAGCCTCTTGGCTCTATCCTACTGCCACTGAAGTCTTGGTTGTACAAGGAGCACTTACCCAACTTTAAAGAGGGCCCATCTGATATTTATCAGGCCAAGTAAACATTATACTGTTTCTCTGTCTGATGTCATCACTGTGCATCATACCTGAAAACGTGAACTCCATGCTAGTAAACTAGGTCCTATCCAGTCTCTTTCTTCTAATGAAGTGCTTTGAGTTTTGGGTCATTTTGTCAGTAATCGCCCTTGGCCCACTTCAGAGGATGACTCCTCTCCAGAACTTCACAGTGTAATCCAACACGCACTACTCAAGAAATGTAAATTTGAAACTCATATTTCTTGATTTACAGGTGCACAGTCAACAACGAGTGGTATGTGAAAGAAGATCCTAACCAAGGAAAGAGAAATGCCTATTGTGCATTACAAGCAAGAAACTATGCTTCTGTAATTGATGCACCTCTTTGGACAGGGAGGAATATTTGAAAAATATTTGAAAAATGGAAAAATTTGAAAAATTGCAAAACCCCCGCAAAACTTTTTTTGAAGCTCTGATACAAAATTAAAGAGAGATATTTCATCAGGGTTTGCCTCTGAAGCCCAGAAATGTCAAAGCAGTATGTGTCATTGCAGACATTCATATTCTGCAACAGCTGTCTTGCTGCTGCATGTACTTTTAGGAGAGGTTAACTGTGGTTTTAATTTAGCAGTAGCAAATGAAACTCGCTTTCAAAACTCAGTAATTAATTCCTTACACAATCCGCCCTGTGCATTTTGCTGACACATCTGTTTGTGCAGCTGAATATCAAACAAGATCAAGGAAGTGATCTAGCCAAAAATAACCCAGGTGAAAAACAGTGATTTTCAGCCAGTTTATTTCCCTGATGCAATCTGCCACACCAACAGCTGTATTCACAAAGAACAGCAGGTGGTGGTTTATGCTTGAAGAAAACTATCAGTGCTATTGAGGAAATACAAGTAGAACAGCCCAAGAGAAGCTCTCACCACCTTTAATTCACTGACGCAAAAAGATAGAGATCTCAAGATTATTTCCCCTTAAAAGATTCCAAGTTCTACCATGAGCATATACTATTCTATACCAGAATGGAAGTGAAGCTCAACTCTGGATGTCTCTTTTTTAAGCAGTTGTATTTACTGCCTTAATAATCATATTTATAAATCTCCATACGATATTTGAATTTCTTTGTAGGTTTTTCTGAATGTACATGCAACGAATGGAAGAGAGAATAACTATTTGAGAAGGTTTAGAAAGGAATACAATTTCATCGCTTTTTACAATTTTATCTCAAAGAGCAAAGCCGAAAGAAGACTGCATTTAAATCACTGCCTTGAGGGAAAGGAAACAGATGATGGAGTTGAGACAAAAAGAAAAAGATACAATAAAATTTATGACTAAGCTGTCGTCATAAACTGTGATGACATGGACAAGCTCATCCCTATATTTTCCTCAAGCTTCTGCTTTATATAATATAAATTACATCATTCAAATAAAATAACACTGTTCTTTGGAATTTTCAGGTTTCACTTTTATGACAGCTTCCCCATACAAAAATCTGCTATTTGACATTCCATCCTCACAAGTGCAACTTCTCAACACTACAACTACCTTGCAAACCCATGGAAGGCAAGGTCTACAGCACTCAAGCACATATATCCCCTCTTGTTTCCTTTTCAAGAACTTCTGAAACCAAATGAAAGGAAATGCAAATGAGGAGCAATTTATTTGCTCCTCAAGTTGTAGTATTTTAGTTGAAAACTTACTGCAGCACTACAGCCTGGGAAGTTGAAAAAGGTATCAGGCCCATGTCTCTGTGGCATCTGATTAAGGACTGATAATAGTTTAACCGCATGTCTTGGCTGTGAACACAAGAAAATTGCACGAAAGTCAATACAATCATTTTTGTACTCTCTAGGCTACAAAGGAAACTGGACGGTTTTCAAACAACACAGCAAATTAACTCTAAGGTAGTTAGCAAAAATACTTCATAAACATATGTTCAATCAACATGAAAAAAAAATATTCAACTTTATATGTCCCAGGAGACAATTTATGTTAACTTCAGGCTCTAATGGAATGACACTTAATGCTTTATCTGATCACAGCTTACCCAGATTCCATTTTCGCCTCGAAGCATGCTGAACAAAAGCTTCAACTCTTTGACAGTGATGCTGTAGCTGGCAAGAACCCCCAACATATCAACTAGAAGATCTTCAAAGGAAAATAAAGTTATTCTGAACTCTGTATTTCATTGTTTGGACAAAAAAGCTGAAAAAGTTAATACCTTTAAAAGTAAGTGTATTCACAAATTCTAAAAATCAAACTTAGTTGCCTCAAATATTTTACAAAGGATTTAATATTCTCATCGTTTCACTTATTTTGGAAATAGATTTACATACGTAGTTTTAGATTTTGTGTCGCACTTTGAACAAACTACCTATTAAATTTCTGTAGAATTCTTCCCATTTCACAACATTCATCATACATTATGAACTTCTTGCTTGCTCCTTTCTGTTACATACTCTTGGAATAAGGGTTTCTTCATTCCTCTGAAGTTAGTATTTTTCAAAAATTTCTGACCTAAACGATGCTTGACTTGATTCTTTAACTTAAGCATCGCACTTTATACTAAGAACTTGTATGGTTCCCACAGTTTTGCTACAGTGATAATGCTTCCAATTTTTACCAGAATGAAAGGCCGGGGAAAAACAAACAAAAACCCACAAAAAAAAAAAAAAACAAAAAAAAATTATAGTGAGAAAACAGTAAAAGACCACAATAAAAAGAAGTGATCAAAAATGCTAATGAATATATGGAATACAGTTTTCATTAAAACACCTCAAACCCCATAAGCTTTTAAAGTAATAGCATTACATAGCCTGCCTTTCAGAGAATATCAGGTTTAAAATTACTGCTAGTGCTTGGATCTTTATTTTAAAACACAGAATTTCATTTTCAGAATTTGTTAGCTTGTGGGATGCTGGACCTCACCTTGTACTCCGCACTTTCTTCTGGAATAAAATGCACTACTAAGAATTACTACTTTCTCTAGCAGAAGGAAAAACAATTTGCTTATTTTCACTGATGTGGCATAAGAAATTTAATTCAGAGATAAAGCAGTGAAGTACAGAGTTTCCAAAACAAAAAAAAACTATGACAACAGCATCAGCACTAACAAGCTTTTTCAATCTGCTCAACAATCAGAAAATTCCCCCCCTAAAACTTGTAGAAGACATGAATAAGCTTATATTTTATTTGCAGGACTACATGTTCTCCTTGTTCATTAGTGAAAGGATGACTCTTGCAGCTGAGTAGTCTTAAAAAGCATCCATCCTTTTCAAGGATATTTCATACTGGAATTTTGTTTTAAAACAAATTTTCTGTCTGCAAATCCCTACATATGTGTTTTTGAGTAAAACCATCAGTATCTATTTAAGTTGTTCCACTAGGAAACCAGCCTCTGGTCCTCAGTAAGCAAGAGGCATATGTGAAGAATGAAATATCGTTTAATTTACAGGAGACATAGTAAGATGTTCAATGAGTGAAGATGCATGTCAGGAAAGGCAAAAAAACCCAGTGTAACGTGCAGACATTTTCACCATAAGATCTGAATATCTTCCTAATGTTCAAGTACAGACTTTTTTTTCCCCTTTCTTTAAAGGAAGAGTTTATTTAATCTTCCCTTTAAAATTAGTGCCACATTGTATTTGTGACAGAATTTCTCAACGGAAAGCAAAATAAAGCTAAGACAACTAAAACCCCTTGTCTTTTATGATGGTGAATTCCATGACTCGGCTCCTCCTCTAGTACCTACGAGCATCTGCCCCCTTCACCGTACAGTCTCCAACCTGCAATGTGAAGCTGGCAGTGATTGCACTTATTCTACGTGATGAGAAACTGAGAACAGTAACACACTGAAAACTCAGAAAGGGAAATCAGCAATAGTGAATACCAATCTTTGGCTGAGAATTTCCCAATTCTTGTTTTGTAGTCTTAGCTTGCTTTTTAGATCAAGATACTTCAAATTTTGCTTCCTTTACAGAGCAAAAGTGTTGTGTAGAAGCAAAGCTGTTTGGTGAAAATCAGTACGTCATTAAAAAAAATAATCTTCCAACAGAGATGACAAAAATGTAAATTAATATAGCCAAACACAGAAATGATTGACAGGTTTTTAAAAATACTGAACATGGGCTGCTTTGTTTCATTGTTACAGTCCTGTACTACCTTATGGCACAGAAAATTTCTTATTTCTATGAAGATGTTTAGATATGTAGAAATACATAATTATAAATAATGAATAAAACATTGATGGAGAGAAATAAATGTAAGCTCCCTAACAACATAATTCTGGGTAAAACGAAGAGCTGAAAGATGGAAGCCCAGTAGGTAACAAGTAAAGATAAAGCAAAGAACATCTGTGGAAGTCGAAGCACCTAATGCTACTTAAAAATATTGCTGTAAACACCTCTACAGAAGGTTTGTTTCTTGTTTCAGTATGGCAATACTTTAAAAGAACTGTACTCTATTACTTAACTTTATTCATACTTATTAGAAAACTCATATAAAGAGTCGGTCCACATCTGGTTTATAATTCCTAATAATCCACTCATCTATAAATGGACAGAGGTCACAAAAAATACTACAATTGGATTTAATGTTTACTTCATTTTTTTATATTAAATAAGATCACACATATAACTGGTATCTATGATCTCATTTCAGAAACAAGATTGTGTAATATAATATGAGGTCCAGAAGGAGAAAACAGGCACTGTTTCTCATTTTTCATGCATTTCTAAAATGCACTGAACGCAACAGATTTTGTTTCTGTTAATGGCACCTTCTGACTACTTTCATACTAAGCTGTTTATATATGATCTATAAATTAACCAGAAACCCTGAAGGAATGCTTAATTCAGTCATTTATGAAAATACAATGTAAAAGAGCCTGCCTGTCTTTCAAGTAACAATGAGCATATATCAAAATGAATGGTATGGCATTAACTTTAGAAGACACATTAAAAAGCATTGGAAACGCAGCTTTGGGACTCCTTAACCTTTTAGTAACAGACAGCCATGAAATTGTGAATTTTAACTCTGTTGGTGAAGTAAATTAATTTCTACAGGTTGCCAATAGAGAATGGGATAATTTTGCAGTGTTTCTTATGGAACCAGTTGAAAGAGAAATGCTTGTTAACAGCCCATTAATGACAGAGCAGTCAGAAATTAATGTTTTTGCTTAAAAACTGGGAACTGTTTCAGTGCTTAAGAATTCAGTTCCAGCAATTTTGGAACAATTACCTACAGCACAACAACAGAATTGGGGGAAATAAAATGGGGCTTAGGGGAGACCTATCCACTACGCATGAGTTCAGGCTACTTTGTCAGCCACCATTCAGAGTTCTCTGAAGGTACTTCAGACCACACTACCCTGAAGAGTCTCTCAGAGCAGAGGATCTGCTTCACTACTCATCACCTGGGAACAGAGAACTGTAAAAAGTGAATCCCTAAGGAAGATCCTGTGCAGCTGTTAAAAAAAAAAGTGCCAATCGCCTTTGCCAATGCAAATATTTTAGTAAACTCTCCCCCTTAACCATTGATAAAACGGCTGGCCATCCCCTATCTTAGTATAACAGATTATCCCAATACAAAGATGACTTCTGATAGGTGATGCTTCTGGAAAGCAAACTGGAATACAAGTGGCAATGATCCCATCTGGATTGCAACTGAGACTTTCAAGGGGATGAAGCTTTTATTCTTGACCACAGAATCTGCACAGTCTCAAGAAGTGAGCTATTTAAAGTGCTGAGAAGCCTCATGAATCTGATAGTCTTCATCTAAACAGACAGACAAGTTCTTCTCACTGCGAAAGACTGGGTACATGTTTATTTGTTGTTGTCTTACTTTCATAAAACCAGAGAAGAGTGGCTTCAGACTTAGACTGGTCCTGAAAGCCTGCTGTCAGAACATAAAACAGAGATTACGCCTGTCTTGTCTATTTAAACCTTATCTAGGTCTAATCACAGCGTTTCACAAAGGAATGAGCGCGATGACCTAAAAACAAACAAACTCCCCCCAAAAAACAAATAAAAAACCAGAAAATCTGCACCCTTTACAGACAATAAAAGCCAATTGCAAAACATCGGGCTGACAGAGTATTAGCAACTGTTTGGGGAAGAAAGTGGTACTAACTTCCTAGGAGTAAGCACTAACACAGCTCTTGTTCAAAACAGCCTCCCTGAACGTTAAAAGTCACTTTGCCACAAAATTTCTTACTTTTTTCTCTGGGTTTGGAAAGTTCATAGAAATATTTGGGGCAAAGCAGTTCTACCATCATCTGGTGTGAGTCATGACCTCAGCATCGGCATAGCAGATTAGGGAACACAGATACTGCATTAGTTGTCACTGATTTTGTCATCAGGTGCCTACCACTGAACTAGGTATTACATGACTGTATTTATTAGTTCTGACTTATTACCAACATTGTTGTCATTTATAAAAGGGTGGAGAGGTGCTTGCAGAAATCAAGAGAGAAAAGCAAAATGACAAATTTGGTTGCTTCCATGTCTTCGTCAAAAAAATTCTCAAAACCCCCACATTCTCATTTATTTACAGTTATCAAAGACCCTACAAAGCGTGATTCTGTTAAATCCCTCCTCATGATATATAGCAGACTATTCAGACAACTTGACACACATTACAGAGCTAAAATGCCATCAAAATTCCAATTTTCAGTTTTGATTTTAAATTAAATATATGCTCTCTTCGTCCATGTAAGTATACAGAAGAGCAAGCTTACTGATGTTTTTTCTGCGGAAGGTCTGTTTCTGAAGTATTGTGTGACCACTCTTCGAAAAAGATTAATGGGGTAGAGGTGTCATTCATTTTTTTATTAATGTACTACCCCTGGTTTATATTAATAGTTGTAAATTCAGAGTGATTTTTCAATTCCCAAACGCTCCTGGAAGCCAGATCCTATACTCTTCATTTCTGACTTCTACAATTAGCTAAGCATTTTTTACAATTTCTCTCTACTGGGGACATCATTACAATTATATATGCCACATATGGAAGTACTATTTAGGGGAGCTCAAACTGGACAAATTTTACTGGTATAATTACTGATGTAAGCACATTCTTCCTGTGAGTGTAACCTTGAAAAACTCCCAAGACAGAAATGTTTATTTTCATCAACTAATGTCTTATATTTAACGTGGAATAAAACAGTATCTTCGCCCTTCTACTATTCTGACATATTTATGAGTTTTGCAAAACAAAACATACCTGGTGAAAACGACTGGTTTGTGAATCTATTGATCTGTTATACTTCAGTCTGAATCTCGCAGATATATTTAGCATAACTCTTCTGGTTTTAGCATTTACACATACATTTCTAATCAACAAGGTATTCGGTAAGACTTGCTTTGAAATACAGAATGTAGCTTTTTCAAATACTTAACATTACAGACACCTTTATACTGAAAAAAAGCCAAGGACAAAAACATTCCTGAATAATCCAGTTTTCACGCTGCTGTTACCCAACTCTTGTTTCTGGTCTGAAATCCTTGCTGGTTTACTGTTCCACAAAGCCTATGTATGTGTCAGGAATCAGATCATCAACTAAAATCTTTGAATTATGGAAGACAAATCTCTTCAGTCTTTCAAAAATGCCTCACAATTTAAGTATCCTACTATTAGTCCCAAACTATATAAAAATTAAGAACTACTTTCACACTGAGCTGAAAGAAACCGATTGGGTTAAGTTTCTCCCCAAGAAAAATAAGGAATAGATAAATACTAACCATATGTAGCTCTCAACTGCTATATTTAAATGTGACAAGCAAACCTCCTCCTCTAACCAAGTAATTCTGGATTACAATCTGTACCCTACTGCTGAGAGGTCGTAGTATGGAATAACATAAACTCCTTCAAAAGTACTCTGAAAACCTTAGCTGTGCAACAACTTCATCACTTATTTTCAGTAAGCAAAGTATGCTATTTTTTTAATGCTGTAAAAAATTATAGGACGTTAAAACCCACAAGTATAAACCCCAAAAAGATGTTATAGGGAGCACAGCTACACATTATGAAATGATTGTTTAATACAATCCAAATGTTCAGCATTTAAAGCTACAAATAATTTCTCATATGCTGTAAGATGTAGGTTATGTTTAAAGCGGATCACAATAACAATTCTAACATATGAATAATTCAAAATTATCAATGCACTTAAACTAAAATATTACCTTGACAGTTAAGAAGTCTAACACATACTGTTCTTAATTATGTTCAAAATTGCTTTTTTATCACTAAGATAACATTATCTTCTCAGATGAATTAACTGCCAGTTATTTTAAACAACATATCTACATATATTTTAAACTAAGAATAGATATTTCTCATTTTTCTGAAATTGATAAAAAGTACTTCTGACTCAACCGCAGCACTAACAAAAACATCACTTTGAGTAAAAACCAAGACATCCCAAACCCTTTCCTAATCACAAAATGTTGGCAGTTCAAGAAAGCAATAATTATTTTATCAGTTGGCAATTTATACCTGCAATCATGTCGTCCACAGTACTCATCTTCAGCAGTACCTGCTCAATTAAGCCCACTTCCGTGCTAGTCTGTAAATTACGGACACTTTTACGTAGAATTGCTGTGAACATACTCCAGATTTCTGCTTGGCACGTTACATCGCAGTGCTCCAAAAGCTCCGACATGCATGTAATGCTCTCTGCATCCTGGATTATAAAGTTCATCTCTAGATCAAATTCACCACCAACCAGCTGCAAAAGAAAAGAAGAACAGCATTACAATGTGAAAAACATCGTTTAGTGTCCTTGATACCTTCGTTGTGAACAACACTGAATATTTTTTGCATGGCAAGAGGTAATTTTGATAGAGAAACTCACAGCTATGATCTGTAAGACAGAAAATTAACAATCATGCTATGCAAAACACAGCTTGTACAAAATATACGCGCTAGTATCATAAAATACTACCTTCAATTTTGTCATAGTGCTGAATACAACACTATCATAAAATAAAACCAGAAGATATCTGAAATATTCCTTCCTATAAATTAGCTGAAATAGTAGCCTGGCCCAGAGAGATGCAGTGCAGAAGCTCCAGAACCAGAAAAGCTCAAAAGCAACTAAAGCTTTCCTACAGTTCTCTGAAGAGAAGTTTGCCTACTTGGAAATAAAAAGCCACTGAAAATAACGCAGCTATGTTTTCTCCTGATATAAGCCAACACTTGCCCTTAGTTACATGTTTGCAAGACCCTACTGCCCTTTCCATTGTACCAAACAGTCCTGCGGTCATGCTCCGAACAAGAATCAGTGATCTGCTCTGGACCAACGCGGACACGGAAAACTTCCTTAATTTTACCACAGATCAGTTCATCCTGTGGCCGAGGAAACCTATTGCTGGTGCAAGGGAGAGCCAGCACTGGCTGAGGAACAAGCACTCAGATGGAAAGTGGTTTAACAGCAGTACTGATGAATTACAGCCTGACTCCTATCTACCCAAGTACTTGCAAAATGCTATCCAGAGTCCTGAGCTCCAATTAAATAGCACAACTACCAGGCATGTTTTAGGAAGGCGGGGGGAAACAAAAAAAAAAGGAATTAGCAAAAATTTGCAAAAGGGATGAAATTCACCAATTTCAATCAGTCACTCCGTAACTTAAAAAAGATGAACTCAAAACACCTTACTGAACTGAATATGAAATGTAGTTTAAAAAAACCAATCCCCTTTTAATGGCAGAAACATCTGTCAGTTTTGAAGGAAGCAAAGCCTGACTCTCATGCATCCCACTTTATCCTAGTAACCTGAAGAATTTTGAAACCACCAATGTTAAATTTCAATAACTGCAAATATATCACCTAATTCAGAAAGGCAAAAGAACAGAATAAATTAATTCTAAAATAATTTTAAGACATTCTTTTCTATTTGTTTCAGGAACTTACATATTAAAATTGCAATAACATGTTTTAAATTAAAGATATTCAAAGAATTCATCTCTTAAGTGTATTATTTCAATAGTCACTTTTAATAGAAAGCTATTTCATAGCTTATTTAAAAGCAGTTGGTATTGCCTTCAAATTAAACTCCAAACAAGAAGCAAGCTGAAATACTATGCAAACTTTTTTTGATTGTTAAACCTATCAATATTCAAAGTCTTCTTTCAGACCCAGTCTTCAGACAGAATTAATACAACTAAGCAAGGACTAGCTTTGACTTCTACCCTAATTCACACTTTTCACCCACTTGCAAATTACTTCTTCTCTATCAATTAATTGCTAATAACCAATTTATAATTTTCTAACATGAAAGCTTCTAATATACTAAATACATAAACTGGCTACCTCCTTAGTTCTCCTGAGACATTTAATTACATTCAAATAAAACTATTATCCTAATTTAGAACTTGTGACTGCATATCATATATTTACATATTTGGTAAATGCATAATGTGTACCAATAAACTAAATAAACCAAATAAATAAAACTACCAAAATTAGAAGCAGAGTATTTCTGTGGTCATTCTTTTGAATCATGAAGTAGTTTTACAGAGGAAAACACCACACTTTTCAAGAAACCCAGGCGGAGTTTCTGTTTCTGAAAACAACAGTAGCTGGTGCATACTTCAGTAGCAATCCGGGTTGGGTTTTGCGTTTTTTTTCCAGGTCTCTCTCCACCTGGACAAACCTCTCCGAGATTATGTTAAAAACACACAGAGGTAAAACAGGCACCTGTAGAAGACATTCAATTAAACTCTTTTAGATGCTTATCCTAAGATGAAAGGAAGCACCTTCTGGAAGCATCCACTTCTTTCCATTTCTTTCCATTCAGGAAATCTAGGCTGAGAAATTTTATTTGTGGAGTCTCCATCCCTGCACACATCGAAAAGCCATCTGGACATAGACCTGGACAACTGGCTCTAGCCAGCCCCGCTTGTGCAGGAGAGTGGGATCAGAGAACCTCCAGAGACCCATTCCAGCCTCAACAGTTCTCTGATAATATTTCAATATACAACTTCCAGATACCTAATTTAGGTGAGGTGGATTCCACCATTTCTTTTTGGTAACACATAGAACTATAAACAAGCTAAAAACTAGTAATACCTCAGTTGGAATGCAGTTTCAATACAGACTGATCCCCTTCCCTCAAACACTATTCACTGTAAAATTCTTGCTAATGTAAATTAATAAACTAACATAGAATGGTTAAAACAGACTAAAATAATTCACAACAGACTCAATTCAAACTGTATTTGGTTGCTAATGTAAGTTAATACACTCACATGTAACACTTAAAAGACTGAAAGAGAGCTCACTGTATCAGTCTGAAGTGATGGGACATTTCAATGCTATTAAAAACAAGCTGTGTGTATATAAAACATCTCAGTGAATCTGCATCAAAAAATACACCAAATGCAATAAAATTGGTTTTATGGAGAAACTTCTACTGGGCTATGGACAATCCAGTAGGTACTACAATTGTTTTACTTGTCCATTTGGCAGCAAGATGCAAGAGTCACTAGTCCATCAGAGTGACTGCTTATTTCACCAAAGAAAACATTAAAATGTACCTGATTTGCCTTTAACTGCAGTTTTGCCGTATTTCAGCCACTAAAAATGATCATAATTATCATTAAAATCAGCTTCCTCAATAAACGAAACAAAGTAATGAACTAATAAACAGTGATGGCAAAAATTTAAGGTGGCGAGAGGAAGGGTTACTTTTTTAAAGTAGTCATGCTGAAAATCAACATAAATTAAAAATATTAACAGTCATGATAAAGATGTCTTAGGCGACAAGGAAAATCTAAACAAAAATGAAGTGAGTATACAGAAATAAATGACCACGGTTAAATTGTGTTCAAGAAGTAATACAAAGCAACCACCTCTGCTTTAAAACGTGAAAAATACAACGTAATTCAGCCAAGAGAAGAAGTAGAACATTCACTACAAAAAAAAGTATTATCTAACAACGTTTCTGCACCTGCATTTCCCAAGCAAAAGACAGTAGGTAAAGAGGAATAACCAGTCAGGCTTCACAACAGAGCGACGTTATCAGTGGAGAACTACAGCGATAACAAGCTGGTAACAAGTGCAGATACTAATGAAAGGACAAAGTTTGCTGAAGACCCAAAAATCATTAAATGCAGTTAAACCCCATCAACTACTGAGAGCTGCAAAGATTCTTCTGATATCAAGTGGCTGGGCAGCAACATATGAGTTCAAAGTTAGTAAATGCAAAGTAACACCACATTATTATAGTTCTACCCATATGTACAAAGTGACAAGCTCTCAAATCTGCTATTATTGGCCAGAAAAGAGATCTTGAAGTTCCTGTGGGTACTACTTTAAATAACTGCGCCACATTAAAACCTGTCAGTAGGCAACTGTAAAAATTCATAACGAATTTGCAACTTTATAACTTGGGTACAATTCTGGATGCAATACCACACACAAAAAAGTTAAATCATACTGCCATGAAATAACATTTTTAATATAACATGTAGAAGACTTCTGTAGTAAGACAAATTTCAGCTAGAGTACAATATGAACACTAAGATAGAAATCCTTTCAGGAGCCAGTATACCATACCATAAATCACTGCTCTTTCCATATCATAGATCTCAAATACAATTTTTTTCTTATGTCAAACAGTCTTACTTTCCATTCTTCAAGTGAACATTTAATATTCAGTAAAGACCATGCTTTCACTATGATTAAGTATCCTGAATTATTGCTTGTACCTTGTGAAGCTCATGTATTACTTTTTAAGTATTCTGCACCTTTCACAGCACATCTGTAAAGATATGAAAGCAGCAAACTGATGCTCAGATCATGGTTCCAAGTCAGATGAATACAGCCAACAAACGTAACTCCTCCTGAAGATGTACTGAACTGGCAAGTTATAAGCAAACCAGGCTATCTTCCCTACACTGAGGCTGTTTACAATGACAGATTGACACTCCTTGCAAATTACTCCAAGAACCTATCTTAACCTACAGCACCATCCTCAAAAGCAGCTGCACTACTCCAAACCTCCATTTTTCTGAACACTGTGGCCATTTCTCAGTAAGCTTCTGTGATTCATTATGCTGTGCAATAAAAGTGTTTCTTCCTAAGCTGCCGCTCTGTGCAGAACTTAGGCTGGTCTTTTACGCCCTTTTGATCTAGGACAAAGGCAAAATACTCCCCCAAAATACAGAAGTTGTCTACATATGTCTGATAGTATATTCAGATCAGTTCTCAAAATGGAGTAAAATATGTGCTGCTGTACATCTAGAATTAAATTGTTTACTTGTGAAAATCTGAATTCTTCAGCATCAGATTCTTCGAATCAAGTTCTGAAGAACGGATTGAAGTGAAGAGGGAATAGAAAAGCATAGCTCACTAGGAAGGGACCTACAACCATCATCTAAGTCCAACTCCCTGACCACTTCAGGGCTGACCAAAAATTAAAGCATGCTATTAAGGCCGTTGTCCAAATGCCTCTTAAACACTGACGGGCTTGGGGCATTGACCACCTCTCCAGGAAGCCTGTTCCAGTGTCTGACCACCCTTTCGGCAAATAAATGCTTCCTAATGTCCAGTCTGAACCTCCCCTGACGCAGCTTTGAACTGTTCCCACGTGTCCCGGCACTGGATCCCAGGGAGAAGAGCCCAGCACCTCCCTCTCCTCGTCCCCTCCTCAGGAAGCTGCAGAGAGCCGTGAGGTCGCTCCTCAGTCTTCTTTTCTCCAATAACAGATAGCTTCTCAACTTGAAAATTCATTGAATGAACACAGAAGGAAAAGAAAGATGGCTGTCAATCTTAGAAGAAATAAACAAATGGAACATCAGGATGATAATGGTACTGAATGGTGAAAAATTCAAAGCAGAGGTCAGAACTTATTCTAGGAAGGTTTTATAAAAAAAGCCCTGAAGACATGAAGATTTTTCAACACAATTTCATCTGTGACTAAAAACACCCAAACAATTGCCAAGTGTAACTTAAGGAGTGCGTGAGATGCAAAAAGATATTTTAGAGGCACTTGGTATTTTTTTGTTTAAATTAAAAATATGAGTACATTCTGCTAAAGGAAGAATGACACTGATACAATACACAGTAACAACAATAAAATGCAAAAATTTGAACTACAGGGATATCAAATAAAACATTTTTCTTTGCAATTACTTTCATGTTAAATAGACGAAGTATCAAAAATTTCTCAGATTAGTCTGCTTTGCCATGTTCTGCATTTATACTTTGGAAGAAGTTTCATGGTACCTAAACTGGATATTTCTGTTTACTTTTAACATTTTACACGTCTGTCTTTCTGATTCAGTCTTAACTACTACTAACCTGTAACACTGAAACTCACTTTTACTTGTTAAGAACACATTTTTCAGCACATTTTTTGGTTTCTTCAAATGTCATCTTAATTATGAGGATGCATACATAAGAAAAAGGTGTTATCTATAATCATCTACTACTTCTTGTCTTGTATTTAATCTCTACACACTTTTGGGCAGGCAAAGATATTTTTTCAGTTTCACATTTATCCATCATAAAGTGAAATCTGATTGTACTTATCTACAACAAAACCAAAGCTCTTTATTTTAACCTTTTTTTCCCATCTACATTAACAGACTTGTGTTTTATGTATGTCTTGATCAAAGAACGTATATTAGAACTAGATAAACCAAAGTCTTCAAACATTTAAATCTCTAAATTTGCTCTTCATTGCCACCAAAGAAGCACTTCTTTCTAGTTTCCTTCTAGTATGATTTCTCTCTGAATTTATTTAATAAAAAATCAAGAATATAAATCCCAGAATACTAGACAGACAGCGCCACTGAAAAACGGAATTATCGCAACGGTATAATTACTACAACCATAACAACATCCAGGTCTGATCTGCACCAAGGCATTCCTTCCTTCCCTCTCCTCATTAACTACTGTCACACTTGCTCTACCTTTTCTAAAGCCAAGAATAAATGAGGGCGTATCACAGTCAACATGACAACCATTTCATCTGTTTTAGGCTAGTTTGTGAGAACCACTTTAGGTTAAAACATATACATATATGATTAGAATACATAATCTTGCTTTGTAAGTACAGGACCTAAGCAGTTTGGAAACAAAATTTTTAATTCTCTTCATCTCCCTGATTTTCATATATCATACTAGGCATTGCAAAACAGCTGACTTGGCATTTAGCACAAATTTCCACAGGGAAAGAGCTGGAAATAACCAGCTGGGACAGGAGTGAGAATCTCTTAAAATCCCAAATAAATTAGTTGTTTTAAAGAGAAAATTAGTAAACTTTTTACCCTCCGTAACAAAAGCCACCATATAACATTCAAGAATAATAATTCTTGTCCAAACTGGAACATTTTTTCTACAAATCAACATTGAATTGATTTCATAACCACCAGTGAGAGTTCAAAATATGTGGAATCAGACTGCTGCTGCTTCTTTTATAAAGACAGGGCTTCAATTCAAGCATTAAAACACCGTCATCTGACAAAAGCGGTGGTGGACCCACCCAGGAAAAAAACCCAAGTTGCTATTTTCATTATTAGTTCATTAACTAAACCATTAGACTTCTAAACAATTAATTTAGGTTTTTAGGAAGATTCTTCAGCTGCATGAATGAAGATTTCTTTAGGTAAAAGTGGTTAGAATGTTAAATGAAATAAATTAAATTTTTCAGTGACCAATACGTGTGCTGATCACATGCACTTGTTAACCTAAATATATCAATATGACTACAGAAAAAACCTTAAAGTGGGTATTTTCCATAACTGGTACAAATTCCTCTTTTTTTTTTTTATTTATAAATGCTTAATTGTTGAACGGAGTTTTTTAGAAATCGGAATTACAGGTATGTGTATCTGTGTAATTTTCAAAGGTCTCTTTGCCATCAATGTAAAGTAGAAGGTGCTTGTGGGAAGCGATTCATCTCACTGGTTTTAGATGCAACATGACGATGAAATAAATCTGTCCCTGAGAACGTAGTACTTTTTATTGACTATAAAAGGATAACTAGTTCAGACCGGCACATATAAAGTTATGTCAGATTCATCTTACCCAGTGTATGCACAGAATGGTTTACAACCAAGTGTCAGTACTAAAAAACCCGATTCTCACGTGAACCATTACAACAGCACGTAATCCTCCACATTACGGTACCCTTTTTAAAGGTGCCTTCATTCATTTTAGCTTCAAAAACATTTTTATCCTGAATAATGTATAGTATGCACACAGCAGTGTGCCACTGAGGGAATGCTACCTAGTAAGCTTATTGACAATTTTAAAGCATTCTGAGAAAAGGAAATAATTTGTGTCCTTTATACTTGCTGAGAAAATATGAAGTAACGCGTTCAGTTTCACTTCTGGTACTTTCAAGCACGAGCTTATTGTTATGCAAGCTTAAAAATATTTCAGCGAAAGATTTCCCCTCCTGTATTTTCTTTCGGAGGAGGAAGGCACTCCCACAGGTTTGTGTACTGCCTCTGGCTGGGATGGAGTCAAGTCTCTTGACGGCAGGCAGCCCGTATGGGGCTGTGATTTCTGGCTGTGACTACACCAGTGCTGGTAACGCACCAGTGTTTTAGCTGCGGCTGTGCAGCGCTTCCGCAGCGCCAGGGCTGCCTGTTTCTCACGCTGCCCTCCCAGCCAGGGGGCTGGGAGGGGACGCAGCCGGGAGAGCCGAGCCCGACTGCCCCACGGGATATCCCAGGCGGTGGGGTAGGCTTTCCAAAGCAGGGGTTCTGCACAGGCGGGCTAGCCATCAGTCTGCTGGTGGGAGGTGGCGAGCGACTGCCTTTGCATCACTTGTTCCACACACACACACGCACTTACTAAACCGCTTTTATCTCAACCCATGAGGTTTTTCTTGCTTTTGCTCTTCTGATTCTCTCGCCCCTTGCGCTGGTGGGGGGGATGTGGGGGAGCAGGTAAGGTAGCTGGTGCTTATTTGCTGGCTGGGATGAACCATCCATGGTTTAAAACTTTTGGCTTCTGTCCTCAAATTTACTTCACACAGTTTTGTCCACTGAGCAGCACTGCTCAATTCAGTAAACTCTAATGAATCTTGTAGAAGTGGTCTCAACAAAGCACTGAAGGGAAAAACTGTAAATTACACAGCATCAAACCATAATCCAAGATAGCAAACTTTGCTTAAGAGTATGCGCCCAGCTAACCCTGAGGACGGCCTGCCGCGTTCTTCCAAAAACATCACACTTCGGTGTTTGTCTCGGAACATCAAAACCCCAAATTTTCTGAATACGCTATAAAGCATGTTTATTCCCCGTATCAAACAAGCCTGAGTGTTCCACCACTATTATACAAGGGAAAGCATTTTATCATGCCCTTTCCCATCCTACAGTCATTTTCTGTAAGTCAATAGTTTTGATAATACCTACACTTTTTCTTCTTTTTTTTAGATTTCAGATCTTTTTTCCAAGCATGAAGAGAAACTAAAAATTTACTTGAAATGCTTGGAAGATAATGTATACTGTGAAAAAAACAAAGGCTCTATAAGCAATGAAGATTAACTTTGTTTCTTCCAATGTCCTCCTGTTGTCATTGTTACCTGTCTCAAGACATTAGCTTCCTTGGGACATAAAAGAGGAAGAGTCAGTAAAAATTATTACAAGAACTGTCTTGCTTTCCTTTAATTTCCGGGAGAAAAGTTCTAAATAACACGGGTGGCACCAGCAGTAAGATTTTCTACAAGGAAAAGATAAAGCTAGGAACTGTCAAACTGAAACCACCTTTGCTGTAAAAAAATTACACACAGGCTTATTAGGCACTATTGATGTTGCTTAAAGAGGGTGTGAACTTTCATCTTGGGGGAGGGTGGGGAGGTGGGTCCAAAACCAAGCACATGTTAGAATGCATCACTATAGATAGTAACAGCCACGGGGTACATGTCTGTCAAGACCTATTCTGTCCAATCCTGTGATTCCAGTACTCCCCAAGTCCCAGAAGAAATCTTTGCTCATTCGATAAGCCATACAAAACAGCAGTTGTCAATACTTATATAATGATAATGGTAATGCTTAAGTAATGGCAATGGTAACATCAAGTCACTTCAGCAAGCTGTCCCAAAGAAACACCCTTAAAGGAACTGTACCTAAGAAAAAAAGGTTTCTGTGTATTTAAACTGAGTTACACGTGTCTTGAGATATTGCTCCAGACCCTTTTCATTGATTCTTAATATCAAAATTATAAGCTGCTTTGATGCAAGAAAGGGAAAGAAATAATTTTGTTGTGCTGCTCAGAAAACCTGTCCCCTGTACTGAGTCCTGATTAGCGTCTGATTTTTTTTATCACGAGGTGTTCAAATTCTTCGGCTGAAACTTGTCCTGGTTTCGGCTGGGACAGAGTTGTCTTCCTAGTAGCTGGTACAGCGCTGTGTTTTGGGTTTGGTACGAGAAGAATGTTGATAACACCCTGATGGTTTCAGCTGTTGCTCAGTCGGGTTTAGACTCAGTCAAGGACTTTTCAGCTTCTCAGGCCCCGCCAGCAAGGAGGCTGGAGGGGCACAGGAAAGCTGGGAGGGGAGACAGCTGGAACAGCTGACCCAAACTGGCCAGAGGGGTATTCAGTACCATGGGACATCATGCCCGGTGGGGTGGGGGGCAGGAGGAGCGCTGCTCGGGCATTGGTCGGTAAGTGGTGAGCAATTGCACTGTGCATCACTTGTCTTGTGTATTCCAATCCTTTTGTTATTATTGTCATTTTCTTGTCATTAGTGTCATTGTTAGTTTCTTCCTTTCTGTTCTATTCAACTGTTCTTATCTCAACCCACAAGCTTTACTTTATTTTCCAATTCTCTCCCCCCTCCCACTGGGTGGGGGGCGGGGGAGTGAGTGAGCAGCTGCGTGGGGCGGAGTTGCTGCCTGGGGTTAAACCACGACAAACTTCATGGCAAAAAAAAACCCCTCAAACCCTGATGGATGGAAATGACAGCCTATTATTTAGTTTAAAAAGAGCACAACATCAAGGCATGGTTTGAACTGTATTTGTTATAGTAAGAATGCTGTAGTAACATATATAACAAGTAATGATCCAGGTCAGATTAGCTGAGTTTTATTAACTTGCTCCTCTGATAATATAATTATCAAATAGAAATTCAATAAATAAAATACCAAAGATATTTCAAGGGAAGAGAAGTCACAGGACTGCTCTTCTGCATGTGGCACAAATCTAAAAGTCAAATCAAGAAACAGATATTGTAGAGGTATGTTGAAAACACCTTAAAATTAGAATTACGGGCACACTGCTATACCATATTCTGCATGCCAATATTAATGCAAGCATGCATTAAACCAAAGCGTCAAAAACAATGGTAGATCAACTGCAGTCAAGTATATATATATGGTTTACTGAGACAAGTATCAATTATATCAGATACACGGCAAGTCTGCATAACTTACAGAGTTAACAGTTTGACTTAATAGTTTGCTAAGAGAAAATTTCAACTCCTCTCTCCTGCTTGTTTAAACATGTACTTAAAGTTAGACCTTTTCTAAGTATCACTGAGGCTTAGACAGAAAAAAAACCCACGAAAATACGAAGTGGGCTATTTGGCACAAAGCTGTGTAGCTCTTTTTTAGCTAACTGTAAAAAATGCTTGATTTTAGGGGTAGGACAGAGATCAGTCTGACAAAGTTCAAATGTCTGCCCTCATAAAAGCTGCACTAGCACAAGACTCTAATTCCTTGAAAGAAAAAGTCCTACCTTAGAAGGAATGCAAGAGGAGAGTTTTAAAGTGCGACACAGGACAAATTTTACGCACTTAGAGCTGGAAGAGCAATCCAGTCACTTCTGACAGAAGTGAAGACCGATAAAGCGTTTTATGTACAAGTACCTAACTCAAAACACAAAACCAGAAGTCATCCTCGTCTAGTGTTCCTGTGTCACCAGAAGGAGACTCTCTTCCCATTTACTATACCAATCTCCAACAGACCTTTTTGGGCCACAGAAGAATATGAGCTTTTAGTTGAAGGTGTTGAACCTGAATACTGAAAGACTAAGAGACAGAACTTGCAGGTTTATTTTCAGTGAAGTAAAATCAAAACTATTCTCAAGCTTGGGACTAACTTGTTTTCACTCTGGTTTAGTTCCTCTCATATATTCCTTCTGATCTAGACTTAATCAAACAGACATCAGCCTGTCAGATAAGGGGACCTCCTTACCTCAAAAAAGGGAACAGTTAATGACCATTTACCTCAACATGCAAAACCAAGTAGCTTAGGTTTGCCACATCTGTGAAAGCAAAAATTCAAAATTGACTTTTACGGACTACAAAGATGTTGATAAATGACCACAGTTAAGGAGCATGAAACATGGCATTACTAAACAGATATTCCTAGTTCATGTTGCTTATAATACTTCATAGCCCATTCTTGGCTCTCTTCTCTCACAAATTTCACTTTAAGCTCAAGATACCGATGCAAGTACAGTATAAGCTCATGACAGGTATAATAAACTTCTAATTTCCAGGTTTCAATAACCAGTTATATTTTAAAACAAGTTTTTTGGTGGTGCTTTGGGGTTGTGCTTTTTTTGGTTTGTTTAATTTTGCTTTCACTCATCTTCTTTTGTTTCCAAGGCAGAAGAGAAGCAACAGAAATTGAAATAACCTAAAGTTACTGAAACCAGAAACCAAATGTACTCTGAGAAAATAAGTGGCTTTTGCAACTATTTTTGTAGCCTCTTCTAGCCTCTTCTGCTAATAAGACTATGCAGCACTTGCACGACTGTAGCTTGCACAGGCAAATCTAATAGGTTACCAGCATCCCTTACTTTACAGCCATTTACCAGTTTCTTTATGGTGGCTTAAAAAACCTAAACTTTTTCAAGAGTCACAAGGTATACATACTTTTTTTTTAAAGTAGTTTGAATAATATATTATCTTTGTAAAGCAAACCTTGCAGAGGTTTAATATAGTTATCAGAGAACACCACCAAAAAAGTTGAAAACAAAGAAACATTAAACTTTCAATAATTACACAGTTTTTAATCTAATTAGTATTGCACAACTAATAGTATCACACAAAATGTGCAGATAGCAGTGTCTGTTTTTAAAAGAAAACAACTGAAAAATCCTACAACACACACTCCTGCTTCCCCAACTTCACATACAGAAGTGAACAGAATGTATTTCCTATAAACACTAATAAGCAATTTTAGTAAACAGAAGTCTCCAGTAAATCAAAACTTTTGGCTTTTATTCGAACAGGTAACAACATTTGTTATTATTCAAATGTACTTGTCAAGTAATTTTTTGTTTGTTTGTTAACTCACAGGTGCATTCTGTCTCTAGAAGAAATTGCAACAATACAGTTCGCGGAATTTTAGTCTCGGAAAGCGGTGGATTTTATTTCAGCATAGTCTGTGGGATGGTTCCCAGGCACATCAAGGTCATACAACTTAAAGATTATAGAAGAAAAACGTGATAAAGGCCAATAACCATAAGGATTGTGCTGTATGTTGTACCTACACACTTTGGCCAAGATCATAAAAATAGCCACGTACCATCAGGACAAAGATTTACCCAGCCTACTACCTTCTGAACAGCCACCATGTATTGACCCTTGGCCTGTAAATCCAAAACTAATAGCCTGCAGGCTCTCTTACTGTTTCCTTCTTTCCCATGAGGTAATCAGAGAGGCAAAGCAGTTGCTCTCTGCTTCCATGACCTGTTTTTTCCTCAATATTAAGGAGCCCTCTTGCCTACCCCTCCCCATTAGCACCTCTTCTGCAAGCTCCTATGGACACAGCTGGCAGACTTCACCCCACAGTCCTGGTTTCGGCTGGGACAGAGTTAATTGTCTTCCTAGTAGCTGGCACAGCGCTGTGTTTTCAGTTCGGTATGAGAAGAATGTTGATAACACCCTGATGGTTTCAGCTGTTGCTCAGTCATGTTCAGACTAAGTCAAGACTTTCCAGCTTCTCCTGCCCAGCCAGCAAGAAGGCTGGAGGGGCACAAGAAGCTGGGAGGGGACACAGCCAGGACAGCTGACACAAACTGGCCAAAGGGGTATTCCATACCGTGGGACGTCATGCCCAGTTTGGTGATGGGGGAGGAGCGCGGCTCAGGCATCGGTCAGCAAGTGGTGAGCAATGGCACTGTGCATCACTTGTCTTGTGTATTCCAGTCCTTTTGTTATTATTGTCACTTTCTTGTTATTATTAGTGTCATTGTTAGTTTCTTCCTTTCTGTTCTGTTAAACTGTTCTTATCTCAGCCCACGAGCTTCACTTTATTTTTCCAATCCTCTCCCCCATCCCCCTGGGTGGGAGGGAAGTGAGTGAGCGGCTGCACGGTGCTGAGTTGCTGGCTGGGGTGAAAACACAACACCCCCCCAGGGCCTCACTTTCTGTTCTGCATCCCCAGAAAACTTACATGGTATAACCTATCACCGGATTGCTGTTACAAAGCAGGTCTCTATCCAATACACTTTAATGGGATTGAGACAGTATTACGTCCTGTGTCCCTCCTGAGAACCTATGGAGAAAAATATTTCCTTAATTACCTGTTCCGTCATATTAAATGAAATACTTCAGATATTCAGCAGCTAGCCAAGAAACAGTCTGCTTTTTATTCTAAGGGATATGACTATTTGAACCTAAAGAAAAAGTTTAACCTAAGTAGCTTTCATATTGCAATCAGGTTTCTATAAAACAATCAACATATGCAATTCACTTACCTTGCTAAATACCACTTGCCATTAACACAGCTTGCTTTCTTTTTATACTACTGCACTGGTGCTTAGAAAGAAAAGAAATTACTTACATTCTTCTCGTTAAGATTAAGCTATCTATTACCTATTTTAAAATTAAATAATTCATTTTTTTTAAAGTGTATCATTTTCACATCCACCTCTCTCAAAGTTTCGTTTTCTTTAGGGTCTTTAACTGCTTTTATTTTGAAATGAAATGCTTCCCTCTTGTCACAAAACACTCCAAGACTCTGAAAAGCCTGGAAACTAAAAATTATGGCTACGCAACATTTCAAAGCAGAGCAATTCCAATGAACTTATTTATGACAGTGCCATTTTCCAACTGATACACGGAGGTGTCAAAAGTATCCTGTTCACATTAATGATTAATGATAGAACGACAGCCCAGAAGAACCACAATGCCGGGGATACGTGATCTCAAGCAATACTGAAGTGAGAGGCGCGCAATAGCGGTCTTACCCTCCACTTCACATTGCTGAAAAGCAGGAGCTTAATGGCAAGAACAAGGAAATGTCCTTAATTCTCAACATCCTGCCGCTCGCTTACATCAATAGTTTTGAGACACCTAGTAACATTTTTAGTATCAGTATTTCGAAACTTTCCAACAGCAATGCTTACCAACTGTTTGTGAAGCTCTACATTCATTTTCAACATGCTCATTTTCAACAATCTTCCATTTTTAATTAGGTGCCAAAAGCATTAACTACTTACCACACAGCCTTTTTTTACCAGAAGTTAACATAGGAGAAAACAACCCAGTGTTTAGGCACAGTGAAAAGCCCTAGCTCTTTTCTGTACAATGACTCTTTATAAAACAAATGTTGGACGTGTGATATAGTTCCATTTAATTCTCTACATGTGACATAACTAGGTAAAAGAGAGCCAACAGTAAACGAGGAAGCCCCAGTCAGCATTCTTTCTATTAAAAAGATATGTAGATTCCAGCAAACAGTAACTAAAAATACAATCTATAATTGAGTTAAACTTATTAATGGAGCTTGGACAAAGGCCTCCTGTAGAACCTACCTAACTTTTTAATGACTGAAATGCCTGTTGACTATATTTTATAAATAAGCACAGTCAAATGTATAAACAAGCATGGTTTTAACTCAAAGATTATTTTGTTCCCTTGATAAGTGCATTTTGCCATATAAATTTTAATTTATAGCTAACAATACACTTCTAAATCGAATTAGTTAGTACAAAAAGCATTAATAATTTCTCAGTAAATAGAATAATTTGCAACAGCATAATGTTGTTTAGTCTGTGATAAAATGCAGAAGATACCACCATATTAAACATACATATGAATTGGAAGATGTCAGGGTTGGGAAAATTAACAGCAAGATTCCGTATCAATGGCCATTAACTCCTGTGGCTTCTCAGTTTTGGTAGTCTGAAGTTTGTTAAATAATCATCCCATCTAAATTTTCAAGTAAAGCCAGTCCATGTATTTTTTAATTATTTTCTTTTTTTAAGAAAATCAAGAGAAGTTATACTATGTTACATTTTTCTTGTCCTCAAAAGTGAGCAAGATACTGATAAAGGACAAGGGCTGCACTTTAAAAACTCTCTTAAAACTTCTCTAAGTCAAATATATTTTTTTAAGTCCTTACAAGAAGCTCTCCTTGGTTATAAAGGTAATTGCTGATACTTAGATTTGTAAGACTAAGATATTTTAACCAGATCTGTCAGTATTTGTTCCCTTTCCTTCTCTAAACAACTCTCAGGATAGCACAAGAGAGTTGTTCTGGTTTATGACTGGTCTCCCATAGGGTTTTAGCTGTCATTAATGTTTTAAGACTTTTTTTGTACACGGATAAAACCTAAAACCTCAACCGCTAAAGCAGGTACCACAGAGACCACAATGACAGTTGTATTACAAAGCCAGAAGTGCCTCCTCATTGCGGGGGGGGGGGGGGGGGGGGGGGGGGGG
>JAVKLA010000026.1:2452544-2463931 GCA_034782735.1 Sagittarius serpentarius
CGCGCGCCCCCCCCTTTTTAATTGAGTATGTAGGTCGTCATCCAGAGAGGTCAATAATGCAACTCTAACCACAAAAGATAATATTAAAGGAGGAAGCCGAAAGGCAGATAAATAAGCGTAAGAAACTATTTATCAGTGGTCAGAGAGTTTCCCTTATGCAACAAGCTTGTTGGATCACTTAACTGTTCAGTTTTCCCAAACTGAAGACCACTTTATGTACAACTGCTTGCAGTTTTCAGCTTTTTCCAGGATCCAGAGGCAAGGGCAACATAATTAAGGTTAGGTGCAATTATGCACCTACAGCCAGGATAAGAGTGAAAATTTTGATTTATTCTAATACCATGTGGTTCTTCCCTATTTTTGTTACTTAGTATTATGCCTTCAGTTACATGACGTATCTCAGCATTTGAAAAATATACACCTACCTTTCTAAAAAGGAAACCCATAAGGAAATGAAACCAAATTACTGCAGGAAGTCCTTGTGCAGAGAACAAGGTTATCTCAACATTGCACTAGTTCTCCCATTGTGTTTGCCTGGTGTTACTGTTTGAACTACCGTTCAAGAATATAAAACCAGCAAAAAGGTCTGTCTAACCTATCCCAGCAGCTAAATGCCAAATATCTACAAAAAGTATAAGAACAGGATAAGCATATACTGAATTTCCTCCATTATGGAGTCCCAGCCTCCCACTACTTGTGACCCAAGACTTTCTTGATCCAGAAATAATGTCTTCGTTTCAAATAAGCTGATGGATTTCCTTCCATTAATTTCTCTGATTAGTTTCTGAACTCTCATCTTTTTTGATCCTTAACATCCTATAGTAATGAGTCCCACAGCTTCCTCATGATTTGTGTAAAAATACCTTGTTATACATCTGCTATAGGATTATTTCATTTCAGCCCTCTAGTTCTTGTATTTTGAAAAGCAAAGAACAAGTTTTTCTATCATATTCTTCTCATTCACCTCTATCAAATATACTTGGTCATCTCTTTTCCAAGCTGAAAAGTCCTACTTTAAGTCACTCCTCATCTGAAATCCATATTTAATCACCCTTTTTATCCTTCATACTTTTCGCTAGTTCTAACAAATTCTTTTGAGACTGGAAATTACCAGAACTCCATACAACATTCAAAATACGGACATATGAATTTATACAGTTGCATAAAAATGCTTTGTTTTGCTCATCTTTTCCTTATTAATGATTCCTAATATTTAATTAGTTTTTATGATTGCTACTAAGAACCAAAATGGTTTTTCACAGAACTAATATAACTGTGAGGCCATTTATAAGAGTGTTTGTGAGAGAGCATAGTTAATACAGGGTAGCAGATATGAAATGAAGTCAAACCTTCTATTACTCTTCATGAGGTAAGGAGGAAATAGACTCCTGAAAAACCTTCCAAAAACGTTAATTGCACCACATACTCATTCTTGTAAATACGTACACAACACAAATGCAGTACATGAGTACCATACTTCTTTGTAAGCACCACCAAACAGCTCTCTTCCCAGTTATGATTCCCATCATAAACTATATTTATACATAATTGCTAAATACAGTTTTAAATGAAAGTATAATTCCACTAATAAAGAATTAGGATACTAAACCCTCTCCTCCTCCAAACAACGCAAAAAAAAAAAAAAGTACCACTCAACACATTATCCCTTACTTGATTTACTTAAAAAACACACGGGAAGTGCTTACAAATCATATGGTTAACAGGCAATGTATCTTTTCAGCAAAATACTCCATCACCTCTCGACATTTCTTCCATGCTTTGATACTATACTTAATTCATCATTTCCTCAACTAACGCAGGCTGAAGCTTGGAGGGAACACTTAAGGATGCACTCTTATGGTCTCCCCAAGATTCTGAAAATAATATTCCTGTGGTCTGAGTTTCAAACACTCAATCTGCAAAACTAATTACACAGCTCCATCTGTACTAAGCACTGTTTGTAAGGCATCATGTAACTGGCTAAAACTGAGATCACATATCATTTAATTTGACTACAAGCCAACTACAGTTGAAGTGTCAATAATTACAAGGGTAGATGTTAGATAATGGAGGAAAATCAAGTGTTCTTCATTGCATTAAGAGAGAAATTTCTTAGAGATACATATGATTATTCCTTTAACATTATGTTTAGTTGATATTTACGTAACTTTAATATAATTTCAAATCACATAATCTATGGATCATGGTACTTTTCTTGGTTAAAAACATTTGCCAAAGTACAAAAAATTTTCTCAATACTTAAATAAGATTTACCTCTACTTAGCAGATGTAAATTCTTATTAGTAAAAAGAAAAGTGTCTCTGATTAAAGAAAAAAAAAAGGGGGGGGGCAATAAGAAAAGAGAGTTTTAACAGAATCAGAAACCATTTTTAATTACACTTGTTCTATGTAGCCATCTCTTATTAATGAAGACTTTTGTTCTAGAATAATCACACTTTTCATTTAAAGTGATCATGTTTGGAGATGCCTAACATATTCCTCAATCACATTTTAGAAACAAAATTAGAATACAAGGACTTTAATACACCTTCTTTATTAAAAAGACAAAAAACCCCACCATTCAACTAACTGAAATGAGAAAGTAAAAAAATCAGATTAGAAGTAATTCACACAAGTCAGACTTGATATCTGACTGGTTTTGCATCATCTTAAAAGCACTTACACACTGTTTTTGATGGAAAAGTATAAAATATGAAGCAGTAATAAAAGCAAAAGAAAACTTCTAAACAAGGCCTCCTCAAATGGCTGGATTCAGTTACTTTCCCTCCTCTTTCAACTTCTTACATGATTTAGAAAAGGGAATAAAATATAAAAAGGAACTGTAGCTACAGTTCACTTTAAAAAAATATTTATTTAATACTGTAAACCCAGCAGAATCTATCAAAAGGACTTTTCAGACCTCATTTTAAACATTCCAAATTCAATCTTGAACATGTGAAATGTTAAAGAGCCACAAAGATACTTTGAGAAAAGCAATCTGAAAGTATTATTTTTGCTATTAGGTATTTTTACCTCATGAAATGCATTGGTTTATATTAATGCATATTTAATGTTAAACTATATTATTTACAATTAATAAAATATAGTAATTCTAATTTATATTAAAACATACATAAACATTTTCAGAGACCTATGTATTAGTTCAGCACGATTAACACTGTGAGTATGTTCTTACCCTTTTGGCTGGTGTAAACCAGAATCAGTTCTTGATTTAGGTGAAAATTTTATTCCAGAGGAAGCGGAACAGTTATATAAATGGAAAAAGCATGGCTATGTAAATAATCATAATCCATAAAAGCTCTTTCAGAAGTGAGGTCTTCAGAAATCATTATCAAGTGGCAAAATAGAAAATTTATTCAGTTGCTCTTTAATTGAATGGATAATAATCAGAAGTGAGTATTCCACGTTAAATAATAATTCACCCCATGTGTAAACAGATGAGAACAACTTTGCAAGAACTTAGCCATTAAAATCACTGTACAAACTTGATCAAAAGTTCAAGCGTTTCCCTCTCTGGTACTCCCCCCAACTTTTATTACATGGCAAATCTTATTATATTCTTGACTTACTGAATACATGCAATAATCATGATCATATTCTGCAAATAAACTATTTCACTTTCAGTTGTTTCAGTTAATGAAACAACTAATTATTCCATTAGTTCTTCTTGGGGTATTGAATTTAATAAATAGTTGGAGGCTTATCTCCTCAAAAAATTCACATATAAATCCTCTCCATAACAGAAGTTACAGAAACACACGTAGGACGGAAAAAAACCCACTTTTTCCAGCCATGTTATTAGTACTACCAGAACTCTGAACTCCAGTAGCCAGATTAAATTGTTCCTTGTTTTTATAATTTGTAAACAATGGATCACTTTGTTCTGATTCTGAAGGTCTAAGTAACCAATTACTCTACGTTTCTATATTTTCTGTACACTTCTCATTTGTCTAGGCAGCAGGAAAATCCACAAAAGAAAATGTACTTACTCATAACTAGCTAAACAGAATTAAAGCAGAAGAAAAGTTAGAAAACCAAATCCTGACTGCTCTTAACAACCAGAACAAAATTAATAGCTCAGTCATAAAGTAGGCATCACTCCCAAAGAAAAAGTGGGCATGCCCTGGAAAACAACTGATTTTTTGTAACAGGGGTATTACACCTACTCAGAACAATAACATTTGCAAATGAAGTACGGCCGTGCCAAAAATATTTATTACTTGAAAGCACGTGAAGCTGTATTAATTTGTCCTCCAAGAAGTGCCAGTGAAACTTCTGGTGTCAAACTCAACCTTAACTTAATCTTAAGCAGCATATATCACTCCCTCCTCAGTCCCACATGAGATTTGAGGGTTTATTTCTGAATGCTTCTTCTATGGAGTTCTGTGTGGAAAGAAGCATCCACTGAGACGCTGTCACACAACTTCCAAATGTCTCCTCTGTGTTGAAAAGTAATCTCTAGTACTGTAAATACTACTACTTTCAATAGCAGTGACAATACTGATGCAAATTTTATCTAGCTTAGACCCTTCTCCCTCCCTCCACTGATGACTCAGATCAGCGTTTTACTAACACACTAAAAATTTGATTGACATGGAGAACTCTAAATTTGATTTTTCCCTCACTAATAAAGATGCTTCGTTACCAGCCTCCCTCCTAACCTGAAGTCAATCAAAGCTAAGTAGTTACTGCAACACAAGAGCAGCTTAACTCATGCAAAATTCCCTCCCCGCCCCGTGGTTCTGGTAGCGGTGGCCGTGCTGAAGGAGCCTGCGCAAGCCAGCAATCCAACTGCAAAAAGGGCCACATGCCGACACAGGGAGAAGTCAGGAGGTGGGAGAGAGGGATAATCACTCCCTGGTCGTCTTTCACGCTGGTTTAAGGGCCATGTCAAACACTCTGTACTGGCACTACAAGTGGAGGTTTCATTAATTTTAAATCACTAAAGATTAAGAAGATTTCAAAGGTTGATTTAAGATTATAATGCCTCGGGTGGAGGTTTTTTGGGGGGGTGGGGGTTTTTTTTGTTTGTTATGGTTTGTTTGGTAATGGGGGGTAAAGATCAAGACTGGAGCATCATGGATTGAAAGCTATTGGATCCCACCTTGCTCACCTGGTAGAACAGAGAAGTGGGGAGGACCATGGCTTCCCTAGTTTTTACAGACTTGTACCAGAACGAACAGGCCCACAGTGTGCACAGAATATACTTGACTAAAATTATCCACTTAGGGCACGAGCACATTTAAAGGGCACTCCATACTGACAAACACTCAAGATCCCTTATTATATAAAACAGTTGTATTAAGAACATTTGCTTGGATTTTAGTTAGAATTTTAAGAAACTTACTGTGTTGGCAAGCAACAAAAAATCACATTAATTGCATTTTTAAGAAGTGATTTCAGAGTCACTCCAATTAAAATAAAAGTTTTACCACAAAAATGCAGCTTTAGTATAGCTGTAATAGTCTAAGTATATAAGAAAGGCTAAGTTTACATCCAAAAATGCCTCGCAGTTTGAGAGACATAAAAGAGCAAGACAGCATGCCCTTTCATTAATGCTAACAGGTTAAAAAAAAAAGGCAAAAAAAAAAAAAGAAGCAAACTGCCTTTAACAATACAGGACAACACAGCAAGTATGCAAAAGCAAACACAGTTGGTGGGAAGTACCCTGTTATCAAAATTCCCATAACCCTTGCTCTCCTAGCTCAAGACATTTTAAATATCTTAGATGACTGAACAGTAATTTCCACATAGTTCTCTCATCTGATTAATTTGTTGATATTCCAGACCAAATCATATTTACAATATAATTTTCAAAAGACATTATACAGGTCCTTTTAGATATTACTTCATTGTTAATTATTTTCAAATTAAATGAATTTCTTCAAAAAACAGAACTTACAGGATTCTTAAAAATGCATCAAAACTTAATTCAATATAAAGTATTTAGCATGCTCAGTCTCAACAGCAGTGTAAAAACACTATAATCTTTTGTCTAAATATTTGTATTTTTAACCACATGCATATCATGTATAATTAGATATCCTAAGTAGCGTTTAAAGCTTACTTCAGATCACTGGTAGAACGGAATTTTTAGAAATCCTGCAAAATGCTATGAGAAAGTTAATTTTTTCCACTTTCTGTTTTATTTTAGGGTGCCCATCTTTTTAATACAACTGTCTTAACATAGACACTACAGTTGCATATAAACATATATCTTTAATAATCTATATTTGAAAATTAATCATTAATTATTATTTATTAAAGCCACTAATACAGATATTTAACCAACAACATAAAATCTGGTTTTCCTCAGATCAATAACCTGAATTTTATCTCAAACCATAAAAGCTAGGAACATAGACACATTGACTGTTAATGCTGAATTAGCTGAATGAGTATTTCCTATTTCAAAAGGTAGGCCATCAGCTGCAATACAGGTATTACATGCTTGCTACACTTGCTAATACTTCATTACATGGCAGTTCTTTCTCTACAACCTCTCTATAACTATTTGTTTAACTAACTTAATTTCCTTTTATAACAAGGTAACCCACCTAGCTGACCAAGGGAAGCCTGTAGATGTGGGTTTGTTTTTTTTATCAAAGCTTTTGATACTCTCACAGTCTTCTGGACAACATGTCCAGCATACGGCTAGACAAGTCCATGACACAATGGGTGAGCAACTGGCTGACACGTTGGGCTCAAAGAGTTATACTGAATGGGGTCACATGAGGCTGGTGGCCAGTCACTAGTGGGGTGCCCCAGGCCTCAGTTTCAGGGCCAGTGCTCTTTAATGCTTTTATAAATGATCTGGACGCAGGAATCAAATGTACATTACGTTTGCCAATGATACTAAATTAGGAGGAGCTGTGGACTCCCGCAAGGGTAGAGAGGCCTTACAGAGAGATATAGATAGACTAGAGAGCTTGGCAGTCATCAACCGTGTGAAATTTAACAAGAGCAAGTGCCAGATTCTCCACCCGAGGTGGGTGTAATCCTGGTTATACATACAAATCAGGGGACAAGAGGCTGGAGATCAGCCCTGCAGAAAGAGATCTGGGGGTCTGGGTTGATGGCAAGTTGAATATGAGTCAACAGTGTGCCCTGGCAGCTAAAAGGGCCAACCGTGTCCTGGGGTGCATCAAGCCCAGCGTAGACAGCCGCTTGAGGGAGGTGACTGTCCCACTCTGCACTGCACTGGTGCGGCCCCACCTCGGTACTGGGTGCAGTTTGGGCACCTCAGTGTAGGAAGGACATCAAACCGCTCGAGTGTGGCCGGAGCAGGGCGACCAAGATGGTGAAAGGTCTCGGGGGCAAGACTTACGAGGAGCGGCTGAGGTCGCTCAGTTTGTTCAGCTTGGAGAAGAGAAGGCTGAGGGGTGAGCCCATCGCAGCCTACACCTTCCTCACGGGGGGGGGGTGGGGGCAGCGGGGAGGGGGTGCTGCTCTCCTCTCTGGTGACCAGCGACAGGACACGAGGAAATGGAATGAGGCTGCGTCAGGGGAAGTTCAGACAGGACATTAGGAAAAGGCTCTTCACTGAGAGGGTGGCTGGTCCCTGGAACAGGCTCCCCAGAGATTCTATGATTCTATGATAATTTGTATAAAAGAAATGACTGAAGAAGAACATGGGTTGCAGTCTAAACCAAGGTTACACTTCTGTGCATAAGAAAAAAGGGTAAGTATTCATTTATGCATCTTTGTGCTTCATTGACTCTCATCAACATCACAAGACACAGCCAAATTTCATCAGAGAGACAATGCAGAACATTCTTCAGTCACTCAGTTCTCACAAGACATGGTGTCACACCGTATACTCATACATGGCAAAGCAGTATGTTACTACATCTATCAAAACTCACCAACTAGCCTCTCTCTCTCTCTAGACCACACACCTTCCACTACTTCTCTAGACAGATCTCTATGCATTTTTTCTTTTTAGAATTTAAAATGGGATTTATCACATCAAGAGTTTTATTCAACTTCCGGAGACTTCATATTATTACAGATTTGCTGAAAGCTTCCCTCTCTCTCTCTCACACATAACAGTTTAGATGCTTAAGGTACTTATATGTAAAACAGATGTTTAAGACTTTTCACAGACCGAGCACTTAAATGTACTTCTTATGTCAGAGTAATTTCAAGGAGACCTTAAATTACCACCAGGAAACATTCCTGTAACATACATATTTTAAATGCTATTTATTCTTTTATGCAACACAGAAGTATTTACCTTTACACCAACAACAGCAACCAGAACCACAAGACCGCAATCATCAGCTCATAATCATGTTTAATAAAAAAGATTAAAATTTCCCACATTAAAAGTTGCATGTGAAAATAATGAAAATACGACAGTCTAAGATGTTAAGCGTTTTAGGACGTATGTGGTCATAGCCAAACTAGACTTGACACTCACAATATGTGAAAACAAAGAGTCAAGTGACAGAAGACATGGATGACCAAATGCCTTATCTATCCCATTTTATAACAAAAGTCACTATGGTCAGATGCTTACTGTTTCATACACAAGCTAGATGACACTGAAGTGTCACAGATTATTTTTCCTTCTGTTTTACTTTGAAATTCTCAAATCTGGAAAAACCTAAAAAGGAAAAGTAATTTCCATTTTTTCAAAGCGTAAAAATCAGTAACAACAAAATAGGCAGCTCCAAATTACAGAAAACAGGATATTCCACATAGCTACTAAGTAAAGCTATTAAGATTTCCTTACAGAAGTACTGTCCAAATATTAGCAGTCTTGCAACTGGTTGTGAAAGACAGGAACCAATCTCAGAAAATTCTGAAAGTACATGTTCAGAATTGAAAATACTGGCAAATCTTTGTACTCTTCTGCTAGAAGTAAAAACGGCGTGACCTTCTCAGCTCTTTCATTAAGTAGTGATTTAAACATGCAGAAATGAGCTTAACTGCAGACATGAAGCATGCTTCTCAAGTTCTGTCTTCAAGTACTTATTTTCAGAAAATGTCCAGAATTCATCACATTGAAATGGGAATACAGTCAACACTGGGTAACTGAAGATGACATACAAAAGGGACACATACTACCAAGTTCAGACACAGGAAAGATGCGAGGAAACCCCCTGATAATGCTCCTTACATGCTATCTCCTAGAGGACAGCTGCCTACAAAGTGACCACACTCCAGCGCTTCCCCAGTTACAGTACGCAAGCTCAACTTCTTTCAGTTCTGCTCAAGCTTTTGTAAATATTTCTTCTGCATAAAGGGTATATATTTAAATGTTGGTAAACTAGAAGTAAAAATCAAATTTATACCAAAGTTTCAATACAGTGCTGTGTTTTCAGAGAGAACAAAAAACTGTGATTCATACTGCAGTTAGTCAGGTGAGCCTTCAACCAGATAACAAGATAATTCTGGCTGGGGACCACAAGAACAGACTGCAAGCTAATCAGCAGGGTCTGCCAAATCCAGAGTATCAGTAAACATTAGGAATTCAGTTTATGCATGCCCTTATTCAACAGCACTTAATTACACGACATTATGTGAAGTACTAACATATCAAAATACGACAGTTTCACAATTTTATTAAAAACAGTCTACCCAAAAGTCTTTTCAATAGGCAAGACAGGCAAATTTCTGCTTAGTGAACTTCAGAACATCTGTTTAACCACATTTTATAAACCTGTCTAATCTTTCCTTGCAGAAGCCTTTTTTAAAGCATAACAGATAGACCATAGATAGACATTTCAAAGCCAGTTTTAAATAACAAACAGAACTAAAAAAAACCAGTAAGAACAACAAAAACATGATGTTAGTACTGCTCTAATTCAAACCGACTAACACAGGAGATGACACAAAGATGAAGGACAAGTAACTACGGAAGTACCCACAGCCTCCTCAAGATATTTCATGGGCAGATAAAACTGTATGACTCATAGAGGCTTATTCATCTGATTCTTCAGGATTTTGACTATTGTTAAAAGTAAACATGTGATTAATACATGATGGTTGTAACTATCCTCTTCTCACTGTTTGCTAAAGACAGACAAAGTTCCTTCAACTACGGGAGTTTAATGGAACACAGTCCAAATGAACAGTTGAAGCCAGAGAGCCACTAGTTGGGACTAACCTGATGCAAACAGCAAGGCAGGAACACAGCCAGGCTTTGAGCTGAGCATCAGGTAGCGAGAAAAGTCAATGGTTGCACCAGCCGTAAGTGCAAAGAAAAACGATAGCTGGATGAAGGTCAGACAAGCAGGTACTTTAGCTGCTATTCAAGGCACGGAAGTCCTGCCTTACTCAGCTACAGAACAGGACTCTCAAAAAGGCTTTTCAAGTGCCACAGCTGCTGAAGTCCCAGGTATCTCCCAAATCCGTACTTACCAGACTGGAAGCAAAGGAACACCAGATTGGCCAGATTAAATATTGCACAGTAACAGAGCTGGAAAAAAAAAAAAAATCAGCCACTACCTAGTGGTCAGGATACCTACGCTGTAAAATTTTTGAAGTCCTTGGAAATAATAGGTTAAACACCTGACATTAAATGTGCATTGCTTTTATTCTGCAAGCTATAAAGGATATGTCTGGGAAAGAGATAATGAATAATTATATTGAACCATCTGTTATTTTCTCAGATTTCCTCAAGTTTGTTGGTTTTTTTTTACTGCTACTGTGTTTAATAATCTGATTACATATTCTAACATGGTGCATTAAGGCTACCAGTCTAAGATTAAAAGGGAAGAGGAAAAAAAGGCATAAATTCCTTTTGTTTACTTCTGATACCCACTGCTGTGATGCAAACTACACGCTTTCCTAAATACAGATCAGAATCTGGTAATAAGGAGTAATGCCTGTGTTAAGGCTTTTCTTTTCATTACAGAAGATATACACCAACCCTTAGGCTAGGAAAGTTTTAGGGAGGTCAAGACAGAAGAGAGTAAGAAACTTATTCCCTAGCAAACAAGAGGTCCCGTGAGAGAAGTACATACCTTCCTGGTCATTAATGAGCACAAAACACCGGATGGTATTTCAAACCTTTGACTCCCACAGCTGAAAACACAGTACACTTTCAGTATTAGCTACTCAACTCCAACTAATCTCGTCTTCTGTTGAAAAAGGCAACTACTAAAAACCTATCTTAAAATCATCACCAGGTTCAGGATTTCAGTTTCAGGTTCTACCATCCTGAACTTTCAAAGACTAGGAGACTTGAAGTGTTAACCTCTCTTTAAGTATTTTTAGGGGGGAGTACTTTTTTTTTTTTTTTTCTTTTCTTAACTTCTGTTTGGGAAATAAGCATGCTCTTTGGGGAAAAGTGGCTGGAAAGCTGCCCAGCAGAAAAGGACCTGGGGGTGTTGGTCGACAGCCAGCTGAGTATGAGC
>JAVKLA010000026.1:2464187-2487699 GCA_034782735.1 Sagittarius serpentarius
TGGAGAAAAGGAGGCTGAGGGGAGACCTTATCGCTCTCTGCAACTCCCTGAAAGGAGGTTGTAGAGAGGTGGGGGTCAGTCTCTTCTCCCAAGTAACAAGTGATAGGATGAGAGGAAATGGCCTCCAGTTGCGCCAGGGGAGGTTTAGATTGGGTATTAGGAAAAACTTCTTCACCTAATGGGTTGTCAAGCATTGGAACAGGCTGCCCAGGGAAGTGGTTGAGTTGCCATCCCTGGAGGTATTTAAAAGACGTGTCGATGTGGTGCTTAGAGACATTGTTTAGTGGTTTAGGGACGTGGACCTGGCAGTGTTAGGTTAGTGGCTGGACTTGATGACCTCAAGGGTCTCTTCCAACCTAAATGATTCTATGATTCTGTACTTTGAGACATCCTAAACATCCACGTAGAGAGCTACAAAACAAATAGATTTATCATTGCAAACTTTAAATAAATAAATAAACCCCACCTCCCCCCATATACACACTCCAATTCCACAACTGGATGAAACCAAAACCTTCCAAAGAGTTCAAGTATGTTTCCTAAAGAATAGAGAAAGGTACTCCCCGAAACTCAAGCACCCTTGGCGTCAGCATGTACCTCCTGTAGGTGAGAGACTGTGGGTGAAGTTACCACTGCAGTATTTATACACACCAAGTGAAAAAGTTCCTGTCGCGGATGGGAAGGCTTCAGGGCATGGAGGAATAGGGGAGCATTTGCTAAATAAAGCTTCAACAAAACAAATACTCTCCTAAATTTTACTTTTGATCAGCTAACATTTTTCTGACAAATTACTTAATTGAAATTACCTCGACCAGATCAAATGGAAAGTTCCCCAAAGTAGCCCTAACATTATGTTCTTAGTATCACCACGCTGCTTCTGAGCTATTTTCGTGCTAGCTCCATGGAAACAAAGACATTCATTCAAAGGGCTACTAAAATTTCCATTACAAAATACGCTTATAAAAAGCCTTGTGTTTTTATTACGAGAGAGAGAAGAGAAACTATGTTATTTTCTGTGCTTTACTGCAAGCTTCAGAGACTGGTGTACAGATTCAACCAACACCACTGCTACAGTAAAAAAATTAATTCTGATGAAGCTTAGCAAACTTGCTGCAATTAAGAAGTCCAGTTATGGTTCATAACCTCTTTTATGTTTCAGGGTTATTTGCTGTGTCAGTCACCACACTGAGGAAACACTCAAATAAAAACACGTATCTGACATTACATTTACTTTATTTGATCATAAATTTGGTAATTAAATTATTACACCACAAGCTAGTTTTACAGAATTGGCAGAAAGTATTAATACTTACGTATTTTTTATGTAATGTTTGTAAGAAACAGATTTTAAGTCTTTCTTGCTGCTGAAACTTCCTTTAAATTTAACTGATGCCCCTCCACATCAAGAGCACCCATAAGAATGTCTTTTATTCCTCCTAAGTCTTCCACCTTGCAAGACAAAGATAATGTTCTTTTACCCCTTTTACTTTGATTTATGCCCCTTTTCTCAATTAAGGGGTTCCTGACTAAAAGGACAGATGATTAAATAGACTATTCATTGTAAAAATGGTTTCCTCTGGTTGCTGCACGCAGAAAAGGGAATACCACGGCATTTACCATACAAAATTGTTCACCATACTCATGGTTTTATTAGATGGGAGGACAGCAAGAAAAAACACCTTATGTCACAATCTGGTTCATGAATATCTCCGATCAAAGGAAATATAAGACCTAAGTTCTACTACTCTACAACAAAGACATTAAGAACAAAAACAGGGACAGTGAGCAAAAGTTTACATCATCAGATGCACAAACCTAACAAAAATAATCAGTGGAATGTGAGCTTTATTTCCATGTGAGAGCTTGATTACAACCATATCCAGACCCTCACTTGCACGATGGTTACACTGTAACACTCAGAAAATCTCTATTCAAATGGAGTTAAGGACCGGATGCTGAAATTAAACACAATTTTTTTCACCAAGTGTCTTCTCTAGATTGAATACCTTTGATAGTGTACTGCCAAAACAGCAACGTGAAAAATTTTTGCATGCCCTAAGTCACGTTTTTGAAAAGCTCTAGTTTGCTTTTCTCTGGAAAGGATCTTAAAATGCAGCAGTTGTTTTCAGAATGCATTTTTTGCCTTTGTATTCGAATTTAAGCAAATTATAAAGTCCTTATGAAAGAAACAAGAGTTTGCCTGTGCTTAGATTTGCTAAAGACCATATAAAGGCATCCACAATCTTGATTTAAAAATCTGTAGTAAGAAGACATGGATGCTCTACTACTAATTCCTGGGTAAATTCTTACAACAGCTTTCCATTCTGTTAAAAATGTACATCTCATTTTTAATTTGCCTGGTTGCATCTTATGACCACTTGTTCTTATGATGTGTCTTGTCACTAGATTAACAAGACTTTTATAACAGAAACTCTTACCACAAAGAAGTCCCTACACACTTCAAATCCAGTCACACCTCATCTTTTTTGTTAAGTTCATTTGACTGAGCTTTATGCCCTTTCCTGCAAGATGTTCTCTCACAGACATAAAATAAATTACTTTTGAAGGCTCGTAGACAAGAAGAAAAAAAAAAATAACGGAGAAGCTTTAGGCATACCAGAGAATGAAAGAAAAGGGGGGGGGGGATTAAAAATTTATGATATATGTATTGTTACAGAGATACTTACAAGGAGCATACATTTTAAAAAAATTTATGCACAAATATTAGGCAACAGAGAGAAGAAAGTGAAAAAGAGAAGAGGAATTGGGAGAAACCTAACAGCCGTTTAACTTTAGAACTTTATAATTCCTTTAACAGCAAATAAAACATAAAACATGCATATTGAAAAACTTGTTCTCCTAAGCAGCACTCAAGTTATCTTCCAAGAAAATAAACAAGGAAAAACCCTCTCATACTTTTTAGTTTTGCTCTTATGAAAAACAATTGCATCCCAGTTCCTTACTCATCTTAGCCCAGCAAATACAAAGGCTTAATTCCATTTAATTTTGCCGAATTGTTAAATGACTCAAGTATTTTTCTTCCACGTAATCTTGAAGATATAAAGGGGATCCTCTCTTCAGTCCCTCCTCCCCTTGCTCCTACTTAAAATGTGCCTATCTTCTTCCTTCCTAATTACTGTTCTTTCTTCTTCATATTATCCTCCCATTTTTCTTTAGTTATGCAAGTTTTTTATTCTGTGAATACATCTAAACAATAGTATTCAAGATTTGTTTATAAAACTAACTATAGTATTTTAACTTTAAGTTCTATTATGTTCTTAATGAATACTAAAGTAGCTTTCTTTTTGTGTTCAGTTGTTAAACTGGGAAGAACTTTTCTGAAGATGTACCAGAAGAATCACTGAAATTACTGTAGTTACTGAACATATCTGATTTATCTAACAGCAATGTATAAAAATATGCATGGAAATACAGGTAAGAAATAGAGGGGTTTATGTGGGCTGTCCTATATGTTAATGCTCAGTTTTACCTGTATATTCGTTTCTAAATGCTCCTTCATTAGCTATTCCTTCCTCATAAATTTACTTATATTCCCTACACATAGGGAATTCCTCAGGATCTTATCTGAACATGGTTATGTCTACACATGTACTGTTTTTTCCTCTTTTTCAAAACACTGGAGGAAATTTTTCAAAACCCTGAAGAAAATTTAAGATAATTCCAATATGGCTCTGTCAGACTTTCTTTCAGCACACAGGTTTTTTTCCCCAGGTATGTTATTTTGTAATTTTACCTTTCTATAAATAAATTTACATTAGTCTAAATGTTACTTGTGGTCTACAATGTCTGTTTCAAAACAGTATAATTCTCAAGATTTACCACAGCAAAAATATTAGAATTTTGAATGAAAATACAATACACGCCCTTCAGTCTGCCAGTTGAAGTTATCTAGCCCAGCAGTTTAGGACCCAAAGGAAGTGTTGCCGCTTTACAGGAATCTATTTTTCCAATACATTCACGACAGGTTCTCCAAGTTATTTCTGTGAAGCAAATGCTCCGCTGTGCAAATGGTTAACTTCTTATGTGAGCAGGAGTCAAAAAATATGCACTGTATTCAGTAGATTTGCCACTGAGTTACAAAATAATTGCAACCTTCTTGGTTTTATAGGCTGTTCATGCTTTTCCATTGGAAAAGGATCTATAAACATGCAGTATCTCACCCTGCAGAGCTCTGATATTATTTGGAACATATAAAGAGGATTGTTATCTTGAATAGTAATGTGAATTCTGAGCAGATTTTTCCTTTTAAAAAGTAAACAGATATGCAAAAATTAAAGAATGTTCCAAGATTCAGTTCCCCAGTGGTTAAGAAAACTTCGTTTAGAAAATGGGACTGATTCCTCCCCATACAATTTGCATTTAAATATAACGGTGTTGATGAATTGATCATGTCACAGTCTGAATATTTGAATAAACACCTAATTAGTAAGCTTGAAACGCATAGTATTTCCAGAGAATTTCTGGATTAAACACACATCATCCAAGCAAGAAACAAGTAGAGCAGGGTTTTCGTAGCTCTTAGCTTTGAATACCAGCACACTCAGCTTTTAAGGCTGAAGCTTACACTGTCACAAAACAGACAACAGACAAATAAAACACAATGAAGTATAACAAACCTACGTTACACACTCAAAACAGAGACACTGCCAGTCCCAGGGATGCTACTAGATTAATGAACATTGCTTCTGCACACTTGCCATTCTGACATTTTACACACTCTGCAATAATGTCTGGGTTTTGGGGTTTGTTTGTTGAAGTACTCCCACAAGTAGGAACATAAATAATTTTACCACTGTTGTGATGCTAGAATCAGTATTAAACAATGGTACTTTTTGAAACAAAAATGCAGAGAGGCCACATCCAATAATATGGCAGTAAAAAAAAAAAAAAAAGACACCTACAAAAATTCAAAAGTAAACAAAACAATCTTCCTGCTCTGACTGAAGCCAAAATCCCAGCTCCTTAACCAGATCTTCTTACCTGGTATTAGCTCCAGAGGACTGGACCTCCCTCAGTTATGCCCTTTAGGATGATAGAAGCTGCAATGGCTGGAGAAGTAAAGTAGCTTAACCTGGAGAAGGAGTGCCTTACTTCAGTCAAAAGCGTTATCTAGGAATTTAACGCTTCCCAGAATTAAAAAGGGTTAAGAAGAATTATGGTGGCACCGAACAGTGTTCGATGGAGCGCAGTCAGCACCGGTGCTTACGTGGGCTTTAGGCACAAAAGCGAAGTCGTGCAGGGGATGCTGGAGGGAAGCAGATCTCTAAGAGGTCATGAGCAGAATACTATCAGCACGATACCTGATTTCTCATGATACAAGTACAGAGCTTTTCTGAAGCCCAGCAAAATCAAAGTGTGCGTAAACCTGGATTCAAGGTGACAGGCAAAATTCTCCCACCTTCTGACAGACCGTCCAACTTAAAAGCAATGTACTTACCTGGCGAGTTGCTGGAGCCATGGATTGAAACTTCAATGAATTCACGCTTAGTGTTTGTACAAGTACGGGCCTCAGGCTTCTCCACTGACTCCTACACCTCCTCCTCTCATCTCATCCTTAGCTTACGAAATAAATGACACAGAAATCCTACAGACAAACGCTGTATGTACAGGGGATAGCTCAGAGGGTTTTGGTACGAGGAGGCTACAGCAGGCCTCGTGTGGGAGCGGCTGTGAACTGCCCTGGGCTGCTCACAGCCATTTCCAGCCGGCTCCAAAAAGGCTGTGAGTAACCCGTCGCACCCCAAACCAGCACCTCTGCTTGGGTGATCTGTCTGTAAGCCAGAGGCGACAGCCACAGGGGCAGGCGACACCAGCATGCTCTCGGGGTGAGGCATAGCTCGTTACGGCAGGCCCGTGCACCCCCGAGGGACAGCAGTCGCGGGCGACTCGCGCCGGGGCAGCGCCAGCCCGAGGGACGGCCACTGAGGAAAAGCATGTCAGAGGAAAACGTGGAGAAGCTCTGTGTGGCAGGGGAAAGCTCTTTAACAAGCAAAGAGCTGCAGGAAAAAAACAAGCGAGCAAAGCGCAGCAGAGGAGATCACTAAGAAGCAAGAAGTGTCGGATGGAAACCGTAACATAGACGACCCCGACTGTGCTGCCCACGGCCTGTTGGAGGACAAGTAAAAATTCCCCGAGTCAAGGCTGTTTTGCTCATGACACCTAACTAGACAAGCAGAGCACTGCCATTTACTCAGGCCTTCTGTAAGAAAAGAAAACACAAGATCAGAGTGTACAACATGCAAGGGCACCTAAGGCATCTGACTTTGTAGCTGTAAGGAAAACTACATTAGTAATGGAGATAATATCCTTTTAAAAATCTCAACAGTCCATAACCCATTCTCATACTAACTGTACATCTGTATGCAGCGACAGATTTGAGGGTGTGGCTGATTAACAGGGCAATGACAGGAGGCAATCCCTCTATGCAAGCTACCTTCACCTCACTTCAAATACATTTCTGCACTAGAGATACAACACTTTGAGGAGAAAGGATATCAAATAATGGTTCAAACTGAGAACACTATCTGAAGCTAATATACAAAATAAGAAAAAAGGTAGAAAAAGTACTATGACAATTTGTAGAGACGTGTCCAGAGAACCAGACCTCAGATAAATGGTTACTTTTTGTCTTCATTATCTAATTAAAGAATCCCATAATCCTATACCATTACATAGCCATTCTATTTTATTTAGAGAAATGTCGTGTCAAAGTAAATGATTTGTGCATTGAAAGACATTTTAGATTGCTGATGGAGGAAACTGTTGGCAAAGTGACTTAGCTATTGAGCCTGGTTCCTTGGGTTTATTTAAGCAATTCATGATTTAATTTTCAGAGATAAAAACAGTCTGTGCCATTATAATGAGTGCCTTATTTGTGGAGTATTTACTAGGAATTTGTACATTACAGTACAGTCAAGGTATGCATTCCATACAGAACTGCAAAGCACAACTCAACACTGCATATACAGATCCTAGATACTAAGTGGCTTCAGTTGAAGGGCATAAAGATTTATTGTTCTAGCTTTTCCTCTGTTTTCACCATAATGGACTTAAAAATTCTCATAGTAAAACATATAAAGTATAATATTCATGTTCTCAATTTATTTACTACCATGGCAATTCTCAAATCTGTGTTTGCAATTACGCCCAGCATTTCCACCTGCTTCCACTGTCAGCTGCCCTTACATTACACTTATTAAGCATTAACAATAGAGCCTCTAGTATCCCACAGGCCTTTGTGTCTCACTGCTCTGTGCCTGTTCCAAACGACCTTGCTGTAATGCAGCCAGAGATATACAATGGGCCCTTTTGCCCAAGCCCAGCTGGCTTCCTTTTGACTCCCTTCTCTGTGCACACACAATGACGAAAGAATGAAAATTTTTACGCAAAAACTTGACAGATTTTCATAGGTAACAAAACTCTTTACATAGAAACTATCATGCATTACTAAACAAACAAATATTTCCTTTGTAACAAGTTTTAAGATATCTGGAAAGACAAATACTTCTGCAATGAAAACGTATTACTGTAGCATTGTATTTTATTTACTAAACATTTGCATTAAACAGATTTGAGTCAGCTATTTCATTTAACTTCAGTACATTTTCAATATGGAAGAAGTAATATTGTCTTTTTCGAAATTCCAAATATACTGGAAAAAGCTTTTGCTTAGCCTTCCCTGTCAGTGAGGAATGACTCCAAATGAGGAACCAGGCATTCAAAGAAATTATTTAAAAAGAAAGAGAAGAAGATTCCCTCAAGGAGGAATATGCTTCATCATAAGGTACTTGAGATTTTTGTCCTTTTCTTCTGTAAACACTATCCATCTGGCAATGATGCACATGAAAAGTTTTTGAACCCATATTCTTACAGTAGCGCCTTAAGAAGTCCCTGCATCCATAAAATGACTGCTATTCCACACAAACCATGGAATAGGAGTGTAACTTTGACCAGTCGGGACTGATTAGTCTGAGCCTTTTGAAAAGTCTACAGAGCAGCTGATAAACACTTGGCTTGTCAAATACAAGAGCTTTCAGAAAAACATACGGACATTATATTTCATTTTTAATATCACAAAAAAATTAGGATCAATTGGAAAAGTCAAACTAAGTTCCGTGCTTCACCAGTAAACTCTACAGGCAACTCAACGGGTGGGTAAGACCCAACCCAACCCAAGTATGGCAATGGGGAGCAGCCAAGGCACTGGCAGCTAACCCATTTAGTTTTCATGTTCCACCATGCGTGAGCAGCCCCCTTCTCATACTTGTGGCATACCAGGCAGTGGCAAAGCAATTTAGGCCTAAAGCTCTTTGGCTAGCCTTAGTGACAAGCACCTGGAAACTGTGTGAGTGAGAAAAACAAAACAAAACAAAGCACAATCCCCACCGTGCCCCTATTTTTCTTCTTCTTACGCTGCCCTCCTTTCCCTTTAGCAGTACAAGTAAAAGTTAAGTAATATTCAGCTATAACTAATGGAACAAGTGAAAACAAAGATTTGAAAGATTTGGAAGCAATGAGGTTTATACCTTTCTTTAAGGTAAGTAAATGTGAAATGCCCTAGTGTTCTGATGCAATTCCCTTAAGACATCTGGTCTCAGTTAACATTAAAAAACAACACACAGAGCAACTGCCACGTATTAAAAAAGACTTGAAAATCAAACCACTAAACTTAACTCACTTCTTTATAAATCAAATACATTCATAATCTGTTAAGACTGTGTTCCAGAAACAAATATCTTTAAAATGAGTAATAAAACTAAGTAATTCACACAAATTTTACAGTTCTAGTTTACAAATTTTACAAGACAGGTAAATTAAGTTATAACACCTAGAAATTCACTGGAAAGTAGAAGTAACTAACTTAGAAAATATACTGCATTGCAAGCACTTACACCCACTGTAAGAGTAAAATAGCAAGAGCTACAGTCCCAGACTCCCTTAGCAACAAGGAATTATATCCGAAATTGAAGTGCAAAGAAAAGCAAACCTAAACATGGAAGCAGCAATACCAGAAAGTCGAAAATAAGTTGAAAATAAGACAAAAAGTCCAAAAAAATCTTATTATTAAAATTCCCATTAGACTGCACTTTCAGATAAGTACTGGTAAAAATATGCAAGTTTCTGCATTATTTCCTATGATGATTATAACAAGCCTTCACCTGGAAGCTAAGCACTTTATCACAAAACTTCCATGTAAATCAAATATATGCTGAGGTTTTGTTTGACTGTTTTAACTTCCATGAGCACACAAAATTATGTTTTAATCTTAAAATATAGTTTAGGCTAAAGGACAGATGCAAATTGCCCTATGAGGTGTTCTGCAAGTTCGAAATCAGCAGTGTACTTTGAAAAGAGGTCAGTACTACTTACACAAAACTGGGAAGAAAATAACATAGTACTCCAGAAAAAAACAGAAGGGGCCAATCAGAATAAAAGTCAAGTTGCATTAATGGCAGCATGCCAGTCAGACAGTCAATGAATAAATAGGTTTGTCATCAACTGATTTGTTATTAAACTGAGGAATTTACATTCAAAGAGAAAAATGAAACTAAGCTCACTAAACAGACATAAAATGGTGTAAGTTATGGCTAGAACAACCGGAACACATTTGGACTAACCAGTGAAGTTTGAAAAGTGTTCTTTAACACATCAGAGATGAGGTTACAGTGTCGTCTTGGCACTTCGGTTAAGACAGAAAATAGAAAAAGACAGTTAATGAAAATCATTTTAACAGAGAGCAAAAGAGAAAAAATTTAAAAAGGAAAAAAGGAAAGAAATAGGTAAGCATAAATTGTCAAACAAGATACAAGAACAAAGTACAGGGAGACAAGTTTTACTCTCTTGACTATGAAAAATATGTACCAAAAGGAACAAAAATAGTTATGTGCAGTAGAAGTGAAAAGGAGAACTATGACTCACCATAAATGTAAAAGAAGCAACTTGGAGAAGATAAACACAAAACCCTGAACAGAATTTAGTCACACCAAAAAAAGAAGCTGTTTTAAAATGGGACTCTTAAGTAAAGTCAACTGGAGACCTCTAACGCACTGTCTCGGAAACCTGGACAGGCGCAGCTTCCAGAATGGAAACAATACTAGAAAGAACTTCGAGGTCTTGTAGGAACGCCAGGTGGAACTGCAGCACAGTTTAAACATGCTCTTAATTTAAGTATCTACATGTCAGCTGTCTACGTAAGCACTCATTCTTGACAATAAAAATCCAGAGAACTATTCAGCACATCACATGTAGGTCTGTATTTTATGATGATACACACAGGTGTCCAAATGATGGCAGGGGCAGCAAAGACACAGTCAGCCACACAGCTGTTCTTCACTGAAATTTTGCAACTTTTCACTGCCACAAGGACATTGTTTAGGCAGTTTAGCAAGGAAGTAAATTGTTATTTTTCAAACCACCTGGTCAGGGTTTGTTGAGAAGGCTGGGTTTCCAGGTGGGTTTTGGGGGTGTTCAGGTTGTTTTCATATTTGTTTTAAAGCTATATCATCCCTGACTAATTCTACTACAAAGTCAAAAGCTTTAAAACAAAACACTACCTTAATGAGTTGGTTAAAACATATTTAATGAAGAAGCAAGGCAATCAGTACGAATTGTGCTTCTGCGCTGCTAAAAGTTACATGTTTACAAGCTACCCCTGTTTTGCTGGTTTATTATTAAAAATTCAAAGGCATATCACAGAATCACAAAATGGTTAAGTCATCCCAGCCAGACCCCCTGCTCAAGCAGAGCCACATAGAACCTGTTGCCCAGGACCACGTCCAGACAGCTTTTGATTACTGCCAAGATGAGAGACTCCACCACCTCCCTGGGCAACCTGTGCCAGCGCTCAGTCACCCTCAGAATAAAAAAGGGTTTCCTGATGCTCAGAAGGAACCTCCTGTGATTCAGTTTCTGCGCATTGCCTCTGGGCACAACTGAAAAGAGCCTGGCTCTGCCCTTTTTGCACCCTCCCTTCACTATTTATATACATTAATAAAATCCCCCCTGAGCCTCCTCTTCTCCAGTCTAAACAGTCCCAGCTCTCCCACCCTTTCCTGACAGGAGAGATGCTCCAGTCCCTTCACAATTTTAGTGGCCCTCCGCTGGACCCTCTCCAGCATGTCCATTTCTCTCTTATACTGGGGAGACCAGAACTGGACACAATACTCCAGGTGTGGCCTCACCAGCATTAAATAAAGGGGAAGGATTACCTCCCTCAACCTCCTGGCAATAATTTGTCTAATGCAGCTCAGGATACCATTCACCTTCTTTGATGCAAGGGCACATTGCTAGCCCATGTTCAACTTGTTGTCCATCAGAACCCCCAGGTCCTTTGCTGCAAAGCTGCTTTCCAGTTGATTGGCCCCCTAGCATATATTGGTGTGTGGGGCTGTTCTTCCCCAGGTGCAGTTACCCTTGCTGAACATCGTGAGGTTCCCATCAGTCCGTTTCTCCAGCCTGTCAATGGCAGCATGACCTTCCGGAGTTTTATGTCATGTGCAAACTTGCTGAGGGTACACTCTGCCCCATCATCCAGATCATCAATGAAGATGTTGAAGAGGACTGGACCCAGTATCGACCCTTGCAGTACAGAACCAGTCACTGGCCTCCAGCTAGGCTTTGTGCCACTGATGACAACCTTCAGCTAGTTTTCAATCCGCCTCACTGTCTACTCACCCAGCCTGTGTATCAACATCTTTTCTATGAGGATCTTACAGGAGACAGCATCAAAAGCCTCACTGAAGTTCAGGTAGACAATATCCACTGCTCTCCCCTCACCTACCAAGCTAGCCATTTCATGATAGAAGGTTAGCAGGTTGGTCAAGCATGACTTCCCTTTGGTGAAGCCATGCTGACTCCTCCTGATGATGACCTTGTCCTTCATGTGTCCGGAAATGGTTTCCATGATTAGCTGCTCCATCACCTTCCTAGGGATCAACGCGAGACTGTAGATCCCCGGATCCTTCTTCTTGCCATTGTTGAAGATAGGAGGCAGGGACAGCAACTGTATTTGTTCATGCTTTTTATTGTTCACATAGAATCTGAGTACAAGACCCAAAGTCTGAAGTATGTAAATTAAAAATAAAACTTCAGAAAACTCTCATGGTTGCAATACAAGGAATAGCCATGAAACCAGTAACAAAACCAAAAAGTGCATTGCTCAAATGCAGTAGTTCCTGCTATGCTACAGATAATGGTTTCCTTATGCAAAATGATTCTGTGGAAATTCTTCTCATATGCTGGAGTAAATGTGTCCTAAACAATGAATTTTGCAAAGTAATTCTTACAAATTATGAAGGCTAGCGGTTACTTCGCTTTCTATTTTTAGCATAGCACACCACTGGTTTTGTGCTTTTGTTTTACTATGGTGCAATATAAAGGAAGATCAACTGAGGCTAGCATAATTCTCGCTCTAAAGCTCTTCAAATCATGTGAAGTACTGCAACTATAACCTTTTATTGATGCAAGTAAATAAAAACAATGCCAATACAAACATTTTACCCAATACTGAATATTGCCTCTCCTGCCAAACATACGCAAACATGCCTGCAGTAATCTTCTCTACCCAGACATTTAGTCAGTTTTCAGGACTTCAAAACAATCTTCTGAGATCATCTTGAGTTAGAAGATCACTGCTCTTCCAGATATTGCATCCAATTTACTTCAAAGTTTGTATTTTTCTCTCAATCTTATTCCTCAACCCAAGTGGGAAGTACATTTCCATGTAACTGTTAGTGAGAGCAATCTTTATGTAAAGTCCCTCTAAGAACAGGCATAATACAAAGAAAACTTCATAGAAAGCTGCTCAGGATCAGGAGTAAAAGAGGACAGAGACAATATGACAGAAAGATGTCCACAGTCACAGAATCATAGAATGGTTGGGTTGGAAGGGACCTTAAAGATCACCTAGTTCCAAACCTCCCTGCCATGGGGAAGGACACCTTCCACTAGACCCGGTTGCTCAAAGCCCCATCCAGCCTGGCCTCAAACAGTCCCAGGGATGGGGCATCCACAGCCTCCCTGGGCAGCCTGTGCCAGTGCCTCACCGCCCTCACAGTCAAGAATTTCTTATATCTAATCTAAATCCACCCTCCTTCAGTTTAAAGCCATTGCCTCTTGTCCTATCACTACGTGCCCTTGTAACAAGTCCCTCTCCAGCTTTCTTGTAGGCCCCCTTTAGGTACTGGAAGGCTGCTGTAAGGTCTCCCGGAGCCTTCTCTTCTCCAGGCTGAACAACCCCAGATCTCTCAGCCTGTCTTCATAGGAGAGGTGCTGCAGCCCTCTGATAATCTCTGTGATACTCCTTTGGACTCACTCCAACAGGTACATCTCCTTCTTATGTTGTGGGCCCCAGAGCTGAACACAGTACTCCAGGTGGGGTTCTCACACAAGCAGAGTAGAGGGGCAGAATCACCTCCCTCAACCTGCTGGTCATGCTTCTTTTGATGCATCCAGAATACGACTGGCCTTCTGGGCTGCAAACACACATTGCTGGGTCATGTTGAGCTTCTCGTCAACCAACATGCCCAAGTCTTTCTCCAGAGGACTGCTCTCAATGCATTCTCCGCCCAACCTGTATTTATGCTTGTGATTGCCCAGACCCACATGCAGGACCTTCCACTCGGCCTTGTTGAATTTCATGAGGTTTGCACGGGCCCACCTCTCAAGCCTGTCAAGGTCCTTCTCGATGGCATCCCTTCCCTCCAGCATGGCAACCGCACCACGCAGCTTGGTGTCATCAGCAAACTTGCTGAGGGTGTGCTCGATCCCACTGTCCATGTTGCCAAAGATGTTAAACAACGCCAGCCTCAATATTGACCCGAGGAACGCCACTCGTCACTGGTCTCCACTTGGACATCGAGCCGTTGACCACAATTCTGGAGTGCAACCATCCAGCCAGTTCCTTATCCACCGAGTGCTCCATCCATCAAATCCATGTCTAATTTAGAGACAAGGATGTCATGTGGGACAGCGTCAAATGCTTTGCACAAGTCTAGGTAGATGATGTCAGTTGCTCTTCCCTTATCCGCCAATGCTGCAATCCCACCCTAGATGGCCACCAAATCTGTCAGGCACTATTTGCCCTTAGCGAGGCCATGATGGATGTCATCAATCACCTCCTTATTTTCCATGTGCTTCAGCATGGTTTCCAGGAGGATCTGCTCCATGATCTTGTTGGGCACAGAGGTAAGACTGGCCTGTTGTTCCACAGCTCTTCCTTTTTTACCTTTTTAAAAATGGGGGTTGTGTTTCCCTTTTTCCAGTCAGTGGGAACTTCCCTGGACTGCCACAACTTCTCAGATATCATGGACAGTGGCTTAGCCACTTCTTCCGCCTGTCCCCTCAGGACCCGCAAATGCATCTCATCAGGTCCCATGGACTTGTGCACCTTCAGGTTCCTCATGGTCTTGAACCTGATCTTCTCCTACAGCGCTCAGTTCTTCATTCTCCTGGTCCCTGCCTTTGCCTTCTGTGACTTGGGCGGTGTGGCTGGAGCACTTGTCAGTGAAGACTGAGGCAAAGAAGTCGCTGAGTACTTCAGTATTCTCCATGTCCCGGGTAACCAGGTCTCCCACTTCCTTCCGGAGAGGACCCACATTTTTCCTAGTCTTGCTTTTATCACCAGCGTACCTACAGAAGCTTTTCTTGTTGCCTTTGACATCCCTGGCCAGATTTAATTCTATCGGGGCTTTAGCTTTCCTAACCTGATCCCTGGCTGCTTGGACAGTTTCTCTGTATTCCTCTCAGGCTACCTGTCCTTGCTTCCACCCCTTGCAAACACCCTTTTTGTGTTTGAGTTTGTCCAGGAGCAACTTGTTCATCCATGCAGGCCTCCTGGCATTTTTGCCTGACTTCCTCTTTGTTGGGATGCATCGCTCTTAAGCTTGGAGGAGGTGATCCCTGAATATTAACCAGATTTCTTGGGCCCCTCCTCCCTCCAGGGCTGTATCCCGTGGTACTCTACCAAGCAGATCCCTGAAGAGGCCAAAGCCTGCTCTCCTCAACTCCAGGGTAGCGAGCTTGCTGTGCACCTTCCTCGCTGCCCTGAGGATCCTGAACTCCACCATTTCACAGCCACTGCAGCCAAGGCTGCCCTAGAGCTTCACATTCCCCACCAGCCTCTCCTTGTTGGTGAGAGCGAGGTCCAGCACAGCACCTCTCATTGTTGGCTCCTCCATCACTTGGAGAAGGAAGTTACCATCACCACATTCCAGGAACCTCCCAGATTGCTTATGCCCTGCCGTGTTGTCCTTCGAACAGATATCGGGGTGGCTGCAGTCTGCCACAAGGGCCAGGGCTTGTGAACATGAGGCTGCTTCTATCTGTCTACAGAGGGTCTCATCCACTCTGTTTTCCTGGTCGGGTGTCCTATAGCAGACCCCCACTATAATGTCACCTGTCCCTGCCCTCCCTTCAATCCTGACCCATAAGCTCTCAGTCAGCTCCTCATCCATCCCAGGCAGAGCTCCATGCGCTTCAGAGGTCACTGACATAGAGGGTGACACCCCCTCGTCTCCCCTGCCTCTCCTTCCTAAAAAGCCTGTATCCTTCCATTCCAACACTCCAGTTATAGAAGCCATACCACCATGTCTCTGTGATGCCAATAAGACTGTAGACCTGCAGGCATGTGTATGTCTAACTCCTCTTGTTTATTCCCCATGCTACGTGCGTTTGCCTAGAGGCATTTAAGTTAGGCCCATGATGAAGCTGACTTACTGGCTGTAATTCCTTAATGCTGCTCTTCAGGTGCTCTCCCACTCACCTTTGACCCCTCTCCAGGCTCTCAGCATCTATTGCTGACAATGGCATCAAACTGGTAGGAGTGGGATGGATTGAGGTTCCCCTCCCCCAGCAACTTCAGTTTAAAGCCCTCTTCGCCAGCTTGGCAAGCCTATAACCACAGATATTCTTCCCCTTCTCTGACAGATGAACCCCAGCAGTCCCCAGTAGAGCAGGTTTCTCAAAGTGAGTCCCATGGTCTAAGTAGCCAACCCCCTGGCTGTGGCACCAGTCCTGTAACCATTTGTTGATTCACCAGATTCCACTGGCCCTTTCAAACTTCCCTTTGACCGGGAAGATCGACGAAAGAACTACCTATGCTGCAGAGTTCCTTCCTGCTGCTCCCAGGGCTCTGTAATCCTTCTTGATGTTCCTCCAACTGCTCCTGGCTGTATCACTGCTGCCAATATGAAACAGCAGCAGCGGATAGTAGTCAGCAGCCTGTACGAGGCTTGGTAGTCTCTCGGTGACACCCCTGATATGAGCCCCCGGTAAGGAGCACACCTCCTTAGAGAGTGCGTCAGGCTGGCAGATGGGTGTCTCCGTACCTCTCAGAAGAGACTCGCCTACTACTGTCACCCGTTGCCTTTTCTTAGCTGTGCTGGTTGTTATACGGGGAGCAGATGGGGCTGCCTTCCTCAGCTCCAGCCTCTCTCCTGATGTGATGGGTCTTTCCTCTCGAGTCTGCAGAGCAGTGAAGCAGTTCTGCAAGGGCACCTCAGGCTTCGGGGGAAGTCCCTCCCTCCTGCAGGTCCTTGCCGTTGCAAGCTTCCATTCTTCTGCATTATTGGCCCCCCCCGCCTTCCGTGCGTGCCGGTGGTGGAGTTTTTGGCTGTTTGGCTGTGGGTCCACTGCAGACTGTGCTTGGAACCATCTATCTAAGTCCTGCTCAGTCTCCCTGACGTTATGCAGCCTTCTCACCACCTCCTGCAGCGCAGCCACCCACTGCAGGAGGTCCTCTGCCTGGACATAGCTTTTGCAGGCAGCTCTGCTGCTTGTCCCTGCCCCAGGAGAAAGGTCTAGGCTCTTCCAGCAGAAAGTTCTTAGCAACTCCTTGTGATCAACATTTACTTCTAGTTTTATTTGGGTTTGGTTTTCACTACGTTAGTATAAGCTCAAAGTGTATTACCATCTCTTACCAGATCTGGCTCATTCCTCACTTTAGGTCAACTGACTGGAGTTCTTTTCTCTGCAATGACTTCTCCAGCGCCCATGGATACAACTTTGTTATGTTATGACAGGGGTCAGTAGATGGCACTATTACACATCTTTTAATACTATGCTTTTTACTGGTAAATCTTTATTTAAGAGACCTTTTCTGATTTGCTGTGTGTGCATGTGCAAGCGTGCACAGAAAAGAGATCAATTTCAGAAGAACAACTCTAGTATTGTACTGATGTTCATTCAGGCTGCAGTTTATGAAAAAATCTGCCTATAAAACATCTAATAATTACCTCTGTTTCAAGGTTACTGTGTGTTAAATACAAATTATGCCTGACATACACCTAAACTCATACCACGTTTTCTCTCTAATAAGAAACAGACATGAAAGCCATGACAATTACTACCTCAATGAGAAGACTCACACAAATCACACTGCAGCATGGGATTTCCCCTTTCCTCTATAAGTGGAATATCTAGCAGACTCTGACACTTGTATTACAGAACACAAGAAGATAAATATTACTTACATTCTCTTGCAGTCATCCAATCCACCCCTTCCTTTCTATAAATTAACAGAGTAATTATCACATCACTGTTTACACTGGGACGATTTCAGCTTTTCCCCTAGGTTAATTTCAGGAAAGTCCCTCTGACTAAAACCAATACATTTACCCTGGGAAAGGCTTCTAATCTCAAAGTAAAGAAGAAAGAGAAAAAACTGAAGAGATCCATGGTCAAAGTTTTAATTTTTTTGAAGTGAGCTGCCAAGTACGTATGCTGCCTTTTGCATATGCATCACTTTCTAGAAGTTTACTCAGCTAAAACCTTACCTATGTCATTCAAACTGTGAATTGACAGCATTTCTCTTTAGCTACACATTTCATCTTTGTTTACTTAATGCATTCTGACCTCGAAATTTCTGCCTATTGAACTACTCTGAATGAATTCAGCGCTTCCATATTGCTAGTTTACTTTAAAATACATGTAATCTGGAGAAACCAGACATAATTTCTATTTAAGAAAGAGCCAGTAACAGCGTAAACTAATTTAATACTATGTAAATAGAGATACATGAATGCATTTGCTTGCTATTAATGCAGCACCTTTTCCTGCAAAAGTCATAAATCAGAGAAGGTGTTCGCACGAAGCAGAGCACTGCAAACCTCACCAGACCAGAATTCTCTTCATCCTTGCTCACACAGCCCTCCTCTCCTCCAACTAGCTTCATGCCTGTTCAGTCTTCTCTAATCCCTATGATGTTAGCTGGAGCAATCATCTCTTCCCTACATCTAAGTGACACTGATACTCAAAAGGGAATTCAGAGTGGCAAAAGGGATTAAGTTACTGCTTCAGAACTTGCTTCAATTCCAGAAACAGTCAGAGGCCTGGGGTGGCTGGAATGACAATGCTTTGTTAGAGGACAGTACAGATTTCAGGATGATACCAGTGTTGAAGCTGATGGTAATTGGCTAGAATGACACCAGGATGAGGGGTGATCGCTGACCAGTGGATACCACAGCAAATTGCTGGGACGACACGGGGCAACCTGCTTCTCTGGGCGGACTGTGCTGCTCTCAAGCTTGCATTCCTCCTCCAGTCACTGAAAAGGAACTTGCAGAAGCAGAAGCAGTACAGGAGCTAATTCAGAGAATGCATCTTGCCCAGTTTAGCAATGCAGTCTGCTTTCTTTCCTCCACCTAGCGTTTTGTACTAGAGTGAGGAAGAAGTACCTGGAAGTGAATGAAGAGAGCCACCAAGTCCATAAAGGTGCTTCTCTGTTCACCCTTCACTTAAATGCTGTAATGACCTCACTAATTAAACCTGCCTTGTCTGGCCAACAGTCATAGCACAAAGTTAAATCATCAACCTACATCTGCATGCCTGCATTGAACTGTTACTCATTTTAACGGAGCAGACCAGAGCTAGAGCATGGTCAGTCAATTCAGATGATCTTTTGAAGCCCTCTGAATAATCACTACATTCAATAATGCATTAACTTCAAACATAATTAACATTTAATATCAATAATCGTTTTCAGCTTTCACCTAAGGTAAAAGCAATATTCAGAACTACAACAGTATCAAAATAGTAATCTTGGACTTTTAAACTCTTACTTAGGCACCTCTTCGTTCACTACAGTGTACAATCATTTCCTTCAAAACCTCAATCCGAGAAAGTGACTAAGGACAATATTCAAATAAGTGTTTACAAGACTTGTAGACACCTTGTTAATTGTTTCTGGATGTCAGGAGCTACAAGTAAAGTGATCAAATGTATTATGTGATTTTGCTAATAAAAACATACTTACTTGAAGTACATTCTGTAACATATGTTAATTTATGTTTTAGTATAGCAAAATAAAATTTCATATAAAAGATAATATATCCACCTGCAATTTAAAATTTGAAATTCAAAGCAAAGACATTTCAAACATTTTCCTGAACATTACATACTTTTCTGACTTCTATATTAGTATAATGTCTAAAAATTTCCAATAGCTTAAAATTACAAAGACTCTACCTGTTTTCATCTAACAAAAATTTTGGATCAGACTTTGACCAATTAAACTTTCATAACTCTTCTCTTCAGTTTTATTTTAGTTCCCAACAAATATAGGGACTGTGTTGGCCAATTCTTCTTTTAGTTATTGGGGGTTTGGGGTGTTCTTTGGGGTTTTTTTTGTTTGGGTTTGTTTTTTTTTTTCCCCTAATAGGATAAGGTCTTCCAAGGGTGATATAAATCTTTAAGTATTTACTTCAAAGTTGGAATAAACTAATGGCATTCTCCTTTGGCCAAAATTTCTACTTTCATTTCCAAATGCCTGAAAAACCACACTTCAACAGAGTCTGTACCCATTATTTGAACTAGACTCACCCTTCATTTAATCTGGAACAAAAAACAGATTAAAACTCAGCTATTACAACATACAAGAGTTTAGTGAATTTCAGCAGCAAAACAGAAGTGATAAATTTACTTATTTCACTTAAAGTCTTCGGCAGTTTCTCTTCTTGGACTGATCAGTAATTTCATAGTCACTTACTTTTCTCCATCTACCTAATCTAATTAATCTAAGACTTCAATTTAAGTCTTTAATCAACTATGATAGCCATACTCCAAAATGAAGCTACAGCAGGGACAGTGTAGCCTAGAAAAAGTAGTCAAACTGCCAAGTTTAACTGCCTGGCGTGTCTATTCTGGTCACTGTGAGAAGACACCATGACTTTCAGGTTCAGTAAGACGCATCTAGAATCAATATTCCACCACAGACCATTTATAAAATTTTGCATTCTTAAAGATTTTGTGGCTTGATGAAAACCATCAATTCTAGCTAAAAACTATCATTTCAAGCTAATTAAATAATACATTTGAAATGTGAATTCAAGAAAACTCTGAAAGGAGGGGAAAAATAACATCTCAGAGTACAGGATAGCATGTAAATGTTCTGTTTATTACATCTGCTTTTTTACTTTTTTCCATTTCATCATGAAATTGGATTAAGAACATAGATTTTCATATCCAGATGTAGTATAAATCCTGAAGTGAGATGCTTATTTGGCACAAAACATGAAAGTTAAGGCCATCTCATGACAATCTAAAACAAAAAGCTCAAAGCAACTTCACCAATAGTTGCTTTCAGCTGGTAGATCAAACAATGAAACAATGATTCAATCATTAATCTGAAAGTCAAAGCATGATTTAAACCTACATTTTTCCATTTTGTCTTCTTTAACTATATTTCCAATTTTGTCATAGAGCAGAATATTTTACTTTTGAAAGGAACCTCCCATGCTTTTTATTCTTACTTTCAGTACTGTTTATCATCGTAAGGGAAGTTTGACAGGTACAGCCCATATCACTCCTCAGCACGTTACAATTTCAAATACTGCAGTGTTTGCTCTGTAAGCAAACAGTGCAGGACAGGATATGGATGTGTTTTTGCCACCCAGTGGCAATGGCCAGTGTTAGCACTTTTAAATGCAAAGGCACTAGAGAGGTCCTCCTCAAGTCTCCTTCAGTAAGCAGGAGACACTGCAAAGACACTTAGCACAAACTCCTAATTGACAAAGATTGCAGTCGGTGAATTTCCCTTTATCACCAAGTCAGTTAAAAATCTCTGAAATATCAACACAAAACTAATGTGCTGTGTATGGACATAATTAGCACAAGTTACCTCCTCCTCCACAAGGTGCAGATTGCGCTTAATTAAAATGAGCGTATTTTATATCTAGTTTGCTCTCCTTTTATTTCTGCTAAAAATGAAAAATATTGTTGGACTACATTAAAGTTCCTGTCCTGCAAGCCTTGTATAGAGTCTCAGCACCTTGTGAGGTCTTCCTCCTTCTTCCTCTGTCCCCAGACACCTACTATTTGTCCTTGCAGTAAGAAAGGAGATAGCAGACAAAGCAGCGGCTTATACTTACTCGCAACGACACAGGTCTGTTTCTGAGAAAGACCTACAGATGCTGTGCCCTGAAGGATCATTATCAAGACTCCCAGCAGAGTAAGATTCCCTGTATAGTATATAAAGCAGCACAGTAATTGCTCAAGTGACAGACAAAAATCAACCAGAAAACACTAACGGAATTTTTCTGTTGTTCTTTCCCAGTACTTGTTGCAACAAAAGGTTCCTTTCTATTGTTGTAAATTAACTGCTTGTATTTATGTGCTTTAACAAACATTTTGCTTTATCAAAATAGTTACAGAAGGAACTCAAACCACCAAAATTATGAAAACACTAGAAAAATTATTCCTACCTTTAGAGAGCCTGGCCTGTATTTCAGCAAGACGACAAAAGAAGAGAATGTCAAATATCTAAGTCATTCAAGAGTAAACCAAGAGAATACCATGTATCTAAGTTCAATTCCTCACATCTAGAACTGCTTAAATCTGAGAAATTTATTTTTTTTAATAGTAAATAATTATTAAAACTAAATTTAAAACTGTATCTGAAATTATCACATAAGCTTGGATCTTGAGTAAATACATTGTAGTAATGCTCTAATTAAGTAGTGCATCTGAAGTTTTAGGGATAAATGTAACTAAACAGACAAAAGCCATTGGTTAACTGTCAAAGTCACCCTCAACACAGAAGTCTCTCTTGTGAAGCAAGAGAAAAATTTTGAAAAATACCTAGTTTTAGTCTATTTATTATTAAAACTTATTAGTATCTTCATCTATATCATTATCAGTTCAAACTTCTGAAACAGGCTAATATACAAAAAGTAAACCCCACTTCCCTTTTTAATCTACGCATGTAAGCGAACAGGTTGATCTACCTAGTTCTAATGTCATGAAGAACCAGGAACTCAGTCAACTGAGTCTCCAACCTCCTGCACTATTTCTGAGGCTGTTTTAAATGCAAAGCTATTTTGAGAAACTGTAATCAGAACACCCCAAATTATACATATTTACCAACAAAAGCAGTTCTTAAAATACTAGGCTTTGATGCTCACTGACAGAAAGGCAGCATCAAGCTCAGCAATGAGGCTTTATTTGGGGGCATATTAGAGTATCTTAATGGCTACCAAACATTGAGCTTTCCTTTATGAAACATAATTGAAAAAGCACAATCTAGAAGATACACTGACTGCCTAAACACAATTAAATTAATATGATTCAGACAGAGGAATAAATGCATATTTTCAGACTAACAAATTACTCTGATGTTACTTGGATACGTATGCCGCCCTCCACCCCAGTCTCCAGAAATTAACACTTTCAGCAAAGTATACCAAATCACTAAATCATTATATTCAAATTGGCTCTGATTTCTGAAGTCACACAATTAAACAGGACTCTAGGTTTTTATTTCAAAGCCATCAACATTTGAAAAGGCCGGACAGGACCATTAGAAGTCCCTGGGGTTTCTGTCTAGGGTTGCAGTCAGCCTTAGTTCTGACAACTAATTGTAAGCACGGATTTGATTTTTAGATGCAAGAAAAACTGTTTTATGGCCTTTGCCAACCTCTTGTGGGAAAAGGAAAGAAAACAAGCTAAAGCTCTAAAAACTAGGCCCAGAAAACAATCATGGATTTTGATGCAAGTCCAACAAAGAGGCTTTACCAGTAGCAATACTGGAGAACGGTGGCTTGGCACACAAAAGAATCAGTGATCTTTCCTCCACAGACACTATCGGCCTCTTCTTATTTCTGCACTCAATATTCTAAAAGGCTAAAGACAAACAAGTCATTTAAGGAGGGAAATGAAATTTTAAAAATATTTAAAACCAAATATTAAAACAAAAAAAAAAATCTTTTGTTAGATGTAATTTTCCTGTTTTGGAAAACTGCTATAATGATTATTCAAACTACCACTTCATTTGACCTAGAAATATTTGCTGTCTGTATTCTTTAACAGAAAAAGTTCATATGAACTCCTCTTACTGAAAGCCATTTAAAGCATTTAAAATTACTATCCTAGTATCCGGAAGGAATCCACAGTCATTTCATAGTATGTTTAAATAGTCAGGTTGTTTACTGAAAGTTTAAAAAAAAAAAAGCACAAAAGAGTACATTCTAACAATTGGGGCGGGGGGGGGGGGGGGGGGGGG
>JAVKLA010000026.1:2487709-2517099 GCA_034782735.1 Sagittarius serpentarius
CCCCCCCCCCGCGCCCCCCCCCCCCCCCCCCCCCCCCCCCCCCCACTCTGGATACTTGCAACATTTTGTGGTATACAGACATGAAAACTTTGAAAAACCAACACCTTAGCACCATTAATTTAATGTGATAGGAATTCTCTCAAAAAAAAAAAAGTTACAAAACTTATTTCTTAGCTTAATTTACTTTTTCCCCTGACAAAGATGACTTTCCTGTCTATGGAAAAGCAGTGCAATAGCCTTCGTGGCCCTCCTCTGGACCCGCTCCAACAGGTCCACATCCATGAGTGAAGAACTTTATTTTTGCAAATAGCCTTAGCAGTGAAGCAGACTATTCTTTTTGATAGTTCTCAACAGAACATCCATGACAGAATGAACAACATTCAAAACATCTTTTAATATTGTGTTTCTTATGAAGGATTTGATTAAGAAAAGATGTATCATAGCATTCAAGAACTCCAGGATCACAGACACCTAGATGTTATGCAAGACCCTTATAAAAACAGAAATGCTGGAACAGAGCTCTCCTGTAACCAGACTAAAATTTCTACGGACAAGAAATCTGCTAATAAGTACGTACTAGTTCCGTATACAAAATAGAGATTAACCTGTTTTCCTCTATGTACCATCTGGATGCTAGGCAAATGAAAAAGTCTCTTTTCACCTGCTACAAAATTTAGACAATCTAAATGTGCTAATATCTGCCTTAGATATGCTGAAAATCATATCCCATTGTATTAAAACTCAGAGCCATTCCTGCATGTTTCATATTCCCAGATACTAACCTGAATTCCCTTCTTTGCTCAAGAGGTGAGCATTACAAGAGTTAAAACCTTACAAAAATACATTCATTGTTTTTATTGCAGAAACAAATACAGAGAGAAAAGAATCAAGAAATGGACTATGCTAGCTTACAGCTTTTCTTTTTTTAATAGGTTCAGGTTTTAGCTAACATGAAACTTTATAAGGTAAATGGCCCAAATCAAGATGCACATTTCAAGAGACTATGAAGTCTTACAACATCTTTAAAAATAATCACCAAAGATTTCTGCTAGTCTCGTAGAATAATTTATGTTATCTCTAAGTGTCAGCAGAGACTTTAAAAGCAATACTCAATTTTAGCACAAGCACTGCCACAAAAAAAGCTGTTCTTTTCGGACTGTTTGATAGCTAGTATTTCTTTTCCACCTCTCCTCCACATAAGACACACCAATCACTAAATTGTCTCTGTTTCAAAAGGAAAAGTTGCCACGGATGAGTTTCACTGTCAGTGAAGAAGAGCTGATATCCATAAAAGACAATCACACCTACCTCTGCTAAAATCTTTGAGGTGCACTAAAAGACCATGCAAGCAATTATGATATCTTGTGTTGAATTTGGAATTTAAGAACTTTCCCAGCAGGATTTAGGCTTCATTTACTGTCCATTTTAAAGAAAAGGAAAAATGCAACTGCTACAACAAAGCAGAGTCTCTCTGCTGGCCATGATTGTAAAGATCCTCTTTCAGAATCCCCTGAACTTTAAATATTTTATTCAGGTGATAAACTTCTTGCACGATCCTGCCAGTATTTGAACAGAAATAATCTCTTACGGCCAAAAGCCTACCACAGTTGACTAGTTCATGAAGCACAGAGTTCCCGTCAGTTAAAGGCTTTCCACCAGTTTAAAGCTGTAAACACAACAGCTTAGAACCAGACTGCTGTTGTGCTTATTGCCTGTTATGACATAGGTAGATCCTAGATGTGTCTCCTGAGCAGTGTTCATTAAAAGAAATTATGCCCAGTCTTCATATCCTCATTAACTGAGGTGGTATAGCAAGTTAGAAATGATGAAATCCTTTAGTAAGCTAGCTACACATCCATCGAGGCACTGAGAAGCGCCCAGCTATAATGAAAGATACATAAATACCTATGTAGCTCCTGTACAGTAAACTGCTGTCCAACAAGACTATGAACATCTGTCCAAAAGAGTAATCCAAAGGCCTAAACTGGAAAAAAAAAAGCTCGACTGAGTACAACCTATCCACTATCTCTTCTGAGCCTTCTCTGGAAACAAGCAGTAATTGAGCACCCAGATGATAGAACATAGAGACTTCCTTGACCAGACGCACTCTATGCTTATAGAGGAAATGTCTTCAGACTACGGAGACAAAACAGTTCATCCATTGAACAGTACAGTGAAGTGTGTTAAACAGTCCTTATCCCCTCCTTCTCCCATAAAAGAAAAAAAAAAATCATATTCAACTAGGAAAGACTTACATAGTAACAACTTTATTAATCATAGTATTTACCAACGTTGCCTAGGAGAAGTCCGAAAGTAGTGCTGGCAAATTAACAGATGCCTAGAATGAAATCACGAGCAAGTCTGATCCCATCTTTTCCCATATTTTCAGTAGGGATCCCAAAACAGAAGGGAAGTAAGGAAGAAATGAGGTGTAGCTGAGTAACAGGTTCTATGAAAAATACTGAGGAGGTGGTTCTTAAGTGCAAAACGGGATGACTGCGATGATACAGAACTTCTTTGTAAAGGAAATATGAAGACATCTTTGATTTCACTGCATTGCTCTGCTTTTATCCAACAGTACTGCATAAACATGCACAGTGCCCCCTTCACTAGGTATCCCTTTAGCAATTCTGAAAGATGCTCTTGCACTTCACATTGTGGGCTCTACAGCCTGCCTAGTATTGAAAACAGAAATTTTAACCGATACTGAAATTGTCCTTAACTAATGAAAAATAGTGTTGATCTCCATCTACTGATTCATTCTGAAGAAAAGTAAAGGCCAGGGCTTAAAAGACTGGAAAAACTATATACAGCAACAATTAACGCAGAAACTGCTGGCTGCTGCAGGACTGCATCTGATGTTAAGATGCTAGCAAGAACAGTTAAGCAAGTAATTTGGACTTAAATTTGTATCACACACATTCTACCCAATTCAAACAAAAGAGTCAGAATAGCTACCAAAATAGCACATACATGCATTGAACACAACCAAGGTACTGAACACTATTCTTGAATGTGTATATATATATATTTTCATGGACAATTAGTCATGTGCTACATAACGTAACAATATGTCATAAACATAACATACTATTACTTAACACTGACGTAGTTACATAGTACTATGCTGTGGTACGCAATGGAAGCCATGGCTAGTAAGCTTTAAATTCCAGTTGCTGAGCAATTAAGATTTACTGATATTATACCATAAGTTGTGCTACTCCACTGCTCGCCTTAATACTCAAATAGCCACTGGAGTGACTGTTCAGGTATCCATAATTTAAAATGTGAACCCTAGGACAGGATGGGAGTATGTAATAAAAATATTAGGAGTTAATACAAATTTTTCATCAATGGCGTTCTCATCTGAAAACTGTAAATAAATTATCTGCCTTTTATTAAATCAGGATAATGAATCTCCTGTAAAAACATCTACAGGAATTAGGATATACACATCTCCTGTGTTTGCATGACCCTACAAAATAATAAGGTGAAGTAATCCCTTGTTGAACTATTAGTTTCAGAATTTGATTTAGACTGTTTACTTCACAGGGGGGGGTAAAAAAGGGNNNGGGGTGAAAGCCCCATATTGCATCTACGTGTGATAAGAATTTCTAAGTCGACTTAACTTTTATGGATGACAAAAGTTCCAACATAAACAAAAAAAACCTTCCAAGCATTTTGTAACACTGATACATTTAATCTGACATAAACCAAGATATTCCCAGAGAACAGACAACTTTGTCATTCCAAAAATAAATGCTCTTTTAGAACTAAACACTAAATTTCTGCTAATTTTAAATCCACACTATTTGGGGTGTAGCAGATAATATTTTTAAGTATGACGGTCCTCACTTGGCTTTATCTAATATGGCCTTGTCTTTAACTGAATGACACACCAGATAAAGAAGTTATACAACAGCAAACAACAAATGACTACCATCCACAATTCAGTACCATAAAAGGGTACCAAGATGAAGTGATACATTAACTAGAACAAATTTCTGGTCTGTTTAGCAGATTCAGTTCATTTTAGATTAGCATATCGCTTCTCTACACATGAAGGGTTAATTTGCCTAATGGGCTGCATGCAAAACATGTCAGTTTGTTTTTTGGTTTTTTTTTTTGTTTTTTTGTTTTTTTTTTAAATTAGCCAGATCTCTCAAGCAGCTCTTTAAAAAGCCAGGAAAAATACTATTTATATTGTGTATTTTAAAGACATGTCCATTGATAAATGAATCATTAAGTAACAGAAACTCAGGAGTGTCCCTGCTCTGGTACAAGCTGTCCATGGGCTGCGGCCTCTCAATGGTGCCTCTGCTCTGGCCACCCACCCGTGGGCCTGAAGCATGTACATAGTCAAGTACAAATAGTTATACATATACTAAAGGCAAAGATTACTTTTGCCATATTTAGCAAAACTGGAATGCCTGAGAGATACACATCTCAAAATACATTAAACCCACTTTACATCTAGAAATGGTTTCATAAGTAGTATGATTTCAAAGATGTTTTCAAGCTGTGTATTAATTCTGAGCACGCACACACACACTTTATAAGCTCCACACATTTCAAAATTTGGTGAAGAAAAGAAGATAAAATAGTCATCTCCTTTACTCAGTTATACAGTGTAATTATAAATCCTTCAGTCCAAAGAACGAGCAGCAAGCTTGTAAAATGCTTTTAAGTAAACTTCTCTAAACAAATATGGTAATCATAGAATCATTTAGGTTGGAAAAGACCTTTGAGATCATCAAGTCCAACCACTAACCTAGCACTGCCAAGTCCACCACTAAACCGTGTCCCTAAGCACCACATCTACACGTCTTTTAAATACCTCCAGGGATGGCAACTCAACCACTTCCCTGGGCAGCCTGTTCCAATGCTTGACAAGCCTTTCTGTGAGTAAATTTTTCCTAATAACCGATCTAAGCCTCCCCTGGCGTAACTTGAGGTCATTTCCTCTCATCCTATCACTTTTTACTTGGGAAAAGAGACCGACAGCCACTTCGCTACAACCTCCTTTCACAGGAGGGAGTTAATCTTTACACTGCAAGTTAACCAATTTTTATTCACATTTAGTAAGAGCCAGACATACTGGTTTTGGCAATGACAGAGTTAATTTTTTTTCCACAGTAGCTGGTATGGGGCTATATTTTGGATTTGTGACCAAAACAGTACTGATAACACAGGGATGTTTTAGCTATTGCTGAGCAGTGCTTACACAGCCACAAGCCTTTTTCTTCTTCTCACCCCAACCCACCAGTGAGTAGACTGGGGGTGCACAAGGAGCTGGGAGGGGACACAGCCAGGACAGCTGACCCCAGCTGACCAAGGGGATAGTATACCATACGACATCACACTCAGTAATAAAAGCTGGTAGAAAGGAGGAGGAAGGGGGACACACATACAGAGTTAGTGTTTGTCCTCCCAAGTAATTGCTAGGCATTATGAAGACCCACTTTCCTCAAAACGTCTAAACACCTGCCTGCCAATGGGAAGTAGTCAATTAATTCCTTACATTCTTTTGCTTGCGCACGCGGCTTTTGCTTTACCTATCAAGCTGTCCTTATCTCAATCCATGAGTTTTTTTTCACTTTCACCCTTCTGATTCTCTCCCCCACCCCACCAAGAGGGAGTGGGGGAGCAGCTGTGTGGGGCTCAGCTGCATACCAGGGTAAACCCACAACAACAGATACTCACATTTTCAAAATCAAATTCCCCAATGCAAACATGGTTTCTTTTCATTGGGAGGTTCTCACAGCTCACTTTTAAGTTTTTGCAACATAAGTGTTACATTTTTGTAAATGAAGTGTGATTTAGGTAAACCACACCGCACTCCTCAGTCAACTAGTCAAAATCTGCATCGGTATAAATGAATAATTTATGAATATAAAATTATTTTTAAATAATTGCAGCATTTTCTTGTGTTAAAAAACTTATCTCAGAAAGTCAAAATCCGTTACCGATACCCTACCTGCAAATTTCTTGTATTTGTTTTTTGACAAGACCCAAAGTTAACATAGGAGTTTGTCCCACAGAAGGAGGAAAGGATTGTGAAGGGTTTTCAGTCTATGGTGAAGTCCCAAATGGTTGAAAAAAGTAAAATTCAGTCTTTACTTTAGTATTACGCCTAGCACCAGTTTGTTGACACTAAACATATGTCAGTATTCAGTAGTATCTCAAATTGAGATAATTAACGAAATCTAATCTAAGCAGGTGATAACTTGCCCTTGTCTGGCTAAACAACAGTAGAAGAGCATGTCAGGGCACAGTCTTCTGTGCCTGGAAAACAAACGCTATAAGCACATCATATCTGACCTTCCACCTTCCATACTGCCTTCTCACAATACTACAATCAAAGATTTAGTATTTATCTTAATGATGTTCTATGGTTTCTTTTTTTGATTTTTAAAAGATCACCTACAATTTTGTGTTTAAAGTCACAGCTTTCAGTCCAAGACCAACACATGTCATCAAAACCAAGGATTATCAAAAATCTTTCCAATTTTCACACCAAGGCATGACTCTGACCTAATCTTACTTAACAGCCAAACCGTTTCTTAGGAAGCCCCAAACAGCCCTAACATTGCACATGTCTCCTTGGAAAGCTAATGAGCCATGGTGCAGAACCACTTCCTTCTTCAGTTCAGGGACAGCTACAGTTCTTCTAGTTCAGGTTCCCATTCAGGTCAATGAGGTTTCATTCACCAGTTTGGTTATCCTGCTCTAATTTGAAACAGTTCAGAGAGAGAATGGGGAATAATATTTATAAATAGGCTGGTTTACATAATTAGATAGGCCCTTAAGTATAGCTTCAAACGTTATCTCCTGCTCCACAGAGAAGCTGGAAGCAAACCTGTAATTCTAGCAGATCACTGTAGCTTCCCTTCAGTTTCTCAGATCTGATAGGCGATACTGAGGAAGTTAGAAGCACTGGGCATGCTGGAAGCGTAGTGCTGTGGTAGGAGAACAGGATTAGCATGTTAAGGGGAATGCAAACAGAACCACTTCACATCTACATATAGCTGTATGACAAAAGGAATACTGGAAGTAAGGTCAGATCACTAGTGTGAGCAGGACTAGAGGAGAACTGTAGATTAATACTACCACTACAGGAAAAGAGGTACTAAAAATATTACTTCCTCCTTCCCTCTCACTTCTCCCTCATGAGAACAACTTTATTAGAGTTTTAATTAGAGCCTGAGGCCAGAATAAGAGTTTTCATACTGAAAAAGTTTGTGAGAACTGCCGTAGTAGGTCAGACCCTCCCCCCCAAAAAAAGAAATCCAGAAAAACACCTGTTTATTAACAAAACATTAAAAGATATCATGAAAAAAAATATAAGGATACGGTGAGCATATACATCACTTGGCCTAAATTTCCCCTCTACAACCTCCAGTATTTTCTTCAAACTTCTTGAGCTAGTGGGCATATACTTACATGTGATAGCTTCTGCTGCAAAAGCCCATAGCAAGTTGTCTCAGAACTTAACTACACATTATGTTGAAAAGCATCTTACTTGATTTTGAATGTTCTCTACTTGTTAGATTAATATGACAACTCCTAGTTAGAAGCAAGAGCAAATCTGTTCAACTCTCCATATCATTATTTCAGCAGAGCTGTACCCTACTGGTGTGCTGTTCTGATCTTTTCCTTTCAATTACGTTTGTAATGATTCCTAAGACTTCCCTTTCTGTGACTGAGGATTGAGCCAACGTTTTCATTCATCTATTTCAATTACAAGGTTTCTTTCTCTGAGTAGTAACAATCAACCTAAGGACCACAGGCCCATACGTAAAATTAGGATTATTCCCTCCCTCCATATACATACTGATTTACATTGAACTGAACTACCATTTTTTTTTTTTTTTTACTTATCCTGAATTACCCTGTAGTGTCTGCAAACTTTGACACCTCATTATTCATTCGTCTTCTAAATGATTTATGAATATATTAAGAGCACAGGCCTCAGTTCAGATCCTTATGGGATTGCATCGGTGACCTCCCTTCAGTATGAAAATGGGGCATTTATTTTTGTCCCTTTCACTGTACATTTTAACCAGTTTTTACACATGTAAGAACCTCCCATTATATCATGGCAGCTCAAGTTCTTTTAAGAGCCTTTGGTGAAAAATCTAGCCAAATACTTTGGATAATATCAACTGCTCATATACATAGTTTCCCAGAAAATGCTGATTCTTAAAACATGTTGAAAATTCTCCAGTATTCACCCACATGCTCTCTAATTTTATTCTGAATTGTGATTTCTACCTGTTTACCAGTACACTTATCAGATGTACCGACTTACACCTCCCCTGATCTCCTCAGAACCATTTTCATTATTATATACTATAATTCAATTTCTTCATACATTAATTCCTTCAAAATGCTGTGTGAAGATGGAGCTGCTGTTCCACATGACATGTACTGTTCCTGCTAGGGTCAGCAGAGTGGCATGAAGCAGCTCAACAGCCAAATACCGAATAAAGAAAGGTCACACGCTGCTGAGCACACTGCTGACTCACGCAGCAAGGAACGGTCGCTCTGCAAATCCCAGCAGATTCACGCAGTCCCACAGCCAACAGGTCCTCCGTAACACATACCTGTAATGGAATCATCCCGAAATTGTAACAGTACTGCAAATCTCTGATTTGGGGGCAAGAAAGACCGCAAGATAATAGTTTAGGGTCAAGGAATTTCTTTGTTTAAGGTAGTGGTTCAAATGAGGGGTTCTGCTCTGATTCAGTCACCCTTGGGAGAACATGCACACGCCTTACACTTGTCACAGTGCTGAGGGACTGCTGGAAGGCACGTACACGCTACGGGCCAAGCACTGCTCCACAGGAGAGAAAGCTGACGTAAGAAACAGCTCCCTCAAAAGTAGAGACGACAGCTACAGAATCGGATATGGAATCAGATCCACGATTTTATGTTTGCAGACTTGCTTCCCAACAATTAAATTTCTTCTATACTGAACATGTTGTAGGACATGCCCTACTTTATTTAGCAAAATAGAAGGACACAAATCTCCCCAAATGAAACCACACATTCTCTTCATAAAAACTAAATAAAGTATACTGGGTTAATACCCAGGTCAATGTGGGTAGGAAAAAAACAAAAAAACAAACAAAACCCCCAACAACTTTACATCTCCTCTTTCTCCTTTTTCCCTAACATACTCATTAAGTAACAGATGTTGCAGTCATTTATCAGCAAGTGGAAACAACAGACAGCGAGGATTTTATCTGTCACCGGTTACCATAGAGGATGACATTACAGGAGCTGTTTGGAGTACTTCCAATCTGATTTTGTGACATCATGCTGCATCAAGCAGACTGCAGGCAACACTGAAACACCAGACTGTTGTTGAAGAATTACAAAGTCCTAGTATCACAGTAGCTGGGTCTGTATTATGTTCATAAGGCTTTTCAAAGTCTTTATTTAATCAACCTCTGACTCAAAAAAGCCACCATAAACCTCTTTAGAACAAGTATTTCATGTTCAGCTCATCCCAGAAGCAATATTTTTTTATTATTATTTAAAAACCACTATATATATTCTAACACTGAAGTGAAGAAAGAGATATCAAATAGAATCTGATACTTCTCAGGACTGAGTATCAATCTCCTTGGACAGCAAGCTTCAGATCATGTACATGCAAACATGGTTACATAGGCGTACTAAAATATTTTGTCCTTAGGTTCCTTTTAAAAGTCACAGTATTGAGTGCTTGAACACAGCTGGTTTACTATATATGTAACATATATAAACTTTAATATAACTTCATGAACTGTAAATTGCAACATTCATGAATATATAAATCATATGCTTTCCTAACATAATTTTTTAAAGTAATGTTCTTCACTACTAGTCCAATAAGATGATACCTACCTCTTAACACCAATACCCATGGTGACCTTAGGCAAATCCTACCATTCTATGAAATCCTAAGTATGTAGACTAAGTCTCAACAAGCTGTTTGAACTGCAGCTTTATGCAGACATCTGACTCCTTCAGCTTCATACCATTACAATAAGAATATTAATAATTACTTTCTCTCAGAGGAATGTTTAGATGTAATTGTGATGTTCTGAAGCATCACATTGTAGTAATACGAGTTTATAAAATAAAAAATACTTCACTTTCTCTTAATCTTTTTAAATTCAGGGGGCTATGGATATTCCACCTTTTATGTTCATTACATTAAAGCTACTGCAGCGATGCAGAACTGCTTTGGCACAATTCCCCAGGACTGCTTTCACTTACCTTTCTAATTTTTTATACCACCCATACCTGTTTTGTCTTCTTGCCAAAAATCAAACATTCCTTATTTACTTAGATTTTCATTGTCACTTTTAACTATTTGCTAATTGATAAGAAAAAAGTTACTGTAAAATGAAATCTGAAAAGAAAGGAAGGAGTACAGACAAAATAGTGTTCTTTCTCAGGATGCTGAATATGTGTAAATAATCCCCACAGCCTCCAACTACAGGTTGATCGCATTTCTAACAAAAAAAATCTTAATCTTATCAGTAAATTAAAATCCTTCTTCAAACACCTTACTCCCAAACTGAAGCCGCCAAACATTTGTGGCTACCTTATCCTTAGAACATAACCGTACAAATTAAGACATTGGTTTTCAATCAATCCTTGGTCTAATAACTGACACAGAGTAAGATTTTAGATGTTACAACTATTTTTCCTGGTCTTTCTTAACGATTCAAGCTGTCCTTGGTGCATTCTAGTGGTATCACCAACAAAATGACTAATTCCCCCCTGCAAAAATAAATTAATATTTTAACTTTTAAGGTGCTCAACATTTTATCTAAGCTACTGATTCTTTTACCCATTCATCAGTGGCCATGTCTAGCTCTTCCTCATCTTAACCAATTTTAAATGTACTAAGTATATGCATACAAGATCTAGCAGTAGAGATTTTTTTTTTTTTTTTAAAGTTGAAAAAAGTTTCTTCAGCTATCACTATGTAAATAAAGCCCTGGACCTCACCAGGCTGCAGTGGCACGAGGTGGGCATGGGCTGTACTACATGATATTTCATTGTAGAAAGATGATGGACACAGTAAGAGAGAAGAGTGATGCTGTAACAGAAATACAAAGTGATCCAGTGCTACAAGCTTTTAATGCTCTACTGCTGTAACTGTGGTTGGACTTTGATCTTGCCTGACTGCTCCTTAAGAAAAGCCAAAGGCAACGCTTCCACCCTTGCAGACAGAGATAAGGTATGCACCCTGCAGGTGGCACATAACCATTTTCTTCCCTGTGTTACAGTATTACAGAAATAGCAAAAGAACGCAATCCCAACTCTGAAGGTAATGCAAGCTTACTACATCCTAAGAAGTTAGAAAGAACCAAGAAGACGGTCTTTCTCCCTTTTAAACTCTGTGTGAGGAGGTGCATTGACTCGATTGGCAAATAGAGTGCACAAACAAGTTCCAGAAGTTAATGCCACAAGCTTCTTCATCCTGTACAAGTGGGAACATACACAAAAACCTGAAGAACTAATGTCCTAGTTTCACTCTTCTCAAAAGTGGTTCTTAGACTCCAGTCAAAAGCAGAAGTATTCTTTCCTAAGAGCCTCGAGAAACCTTTCCAAAATGGTCCAAAAGACATGGACAAGTAGGAAATTTTAAAATAAAATACTAGGTCAACAACTGCAATTTCTTAATTGGCAACTAATTAAACCTGTATAAATTACGTGGGGCTGCAGTTCACGTAGCTTTTAACATCTACGTTGAGCGTACCTTCCTAAAATGTCTGCAACAAAAGATAAGCATCCACACTACAATTTGAAGTAAAAACACTGTTTTGGTTTCCACACACATACTTTTAGGGAATCATATCCCTGCAGAACAAAGCTTACTTGTTAAAATCACTGGATTAGAAAAATTAAAGATAAGTTTGTGACCTTTACAAACTTATCAGTCTTTTAATTATTATGTGACCAAGGTATTTGAAGGTATACAAATTCACTACGTAAACAAAATGTGTGTCATTTAAGTGACTTATCTGTAAAACAACCATTCCAAACCCTATTTTAGTCTTGCTGGATACGCAGAGGTGAGCTCCAGCTAATCTCTAAAAAAGGCCATTGTTTGCAGGTGTTAAATCAGGAAAGCTTATTAAAAGAAATAAGAAGATAACCATTAAAAGCATAAGCAGTATTTTTCAAATCTATGCAAATCAGCCAAAACACAAAATACTTTTTTCCTTCACCCAGGTTGTCAGATGGGTAATTAAGTGGATAAGAGACTATACATACAATATTTACATAACTAACAGTTCAGCCTTCAGAGAAAGTTGCTATCAAGGCAAATCATGGAATTACCAACCACAATAAAACCCCACTTTCAAATGACGAGATACAGTGGAGCAGATAAACCAATCTAGCTTTCTGAGGACCCCTCCATGTTTTACTTTGTCCTACTAAATCTAGCTACCATAAATCACATGGGCTACATCAAGAATAAAGAAATTTTGAAATAAAATATATAGTCATGCAAAGATCCACACATAAAAATGTAATCTGTATGTTGCAGAAATACGTATTTAGTTCCAGTATGTTAAAGACCTTGCAACTCTTACTTACAAATACACTACACTTCAAGCTAGTTTACATGATGCAAATACCAAGCAGAAGATTAACACACATCAGCTTTCAACTACAATAAGCAATTGACTTCTGCTTAAATGCTCTATTTCCTTGATTTGGGTCCAGCTTACGTTTCATCATGATATTACAGCAGTGGGTCTGATGTGCGCACAGCGAAGCCAAACACGCAAATATGCTCAGACAGGTTGCAATGGGTAACCTGTGCAGAGCTCCGGTAAGAAAGGACAAGGTGACTCCAGAACTGTGGTGAGCATTTCACACAGTGGAGGAAAATACATAGACTAGAACCCAATTAGCAGTGTTGCAAAAACCAGGGCTTCCTTGCTTCCTATTGAAGCTATGGAAGCTGCTTCCTATGCAGCTATGGAAGAACTCACAGTATGATTCCAGTTTAAATGGCTCACTGATCTAAGAAAAGGAAATGCAAGTAGCCTGGAAAACACCTTTGACGACTAACAACGTTCAACCCAGGTTCCTGTCATTTATCAGAATCACATCACAAAATGAAACTGCAAATTGAGGATATTAAAATCGAATGTTAAGACCAGATCCTTAGACCAAACAAATTGTTAGAGATAGTATTTTTTCAGTCACAAACAAAGCATAGTGTTTAACTGTTCCTTCCCCGTTTATCTGCATCCTTCCTCTTCCCTCCTCATCCCACTCCTCAAATTTTAGGATTATCCTTATTTTTATTCTTTCTTGTTCTTGTGGTTTATAGCACTTCTCTCACATCTTCCATGTTTCCAAGAATATTAATCTTTCCTTTTGCTGAGATGATGCCTCTTGAATCTTCTGCATTCCAAATCCTTTCTTTACACTGCCACTCAAATGTCACCTTATTTCTCTTTGCTCTTTTCCCCCTTTTCCACCTATTTCTACCAAAACAGCTACATTTTCTTACCCATCAGTTGCTCATTCATTCACACTTCCCACAATGCCTTTTTTCCCAAACTTTCAATATCAGTGTTATTAGCATATATTCTTGAATCGATACACACATAAGGGTCTTTTAAATACTTATCAAAGTAGAAGAATTAGGCACATTATTCCTGAAAATCCTTAAATTTATCCAAGGTGAATCTCAGCCCACTGAAACCACAAGGCGCTTTCAAAGGGCAAAGTCCAAGAAGCACACACCTTATGCTGCCAATAGAGATTTATGTGAGAAAATTAATCCATCTCAGAACTGGATTACTCACAGCATTCTCCTTTAACCACAGAGACTGAAGCTTTAGGTCAGACAACTGTTTCAAGCAGTCACCTGGAAATGAAGACCTCAACATCTATCTTTTGCAAAGACAATTCCATGACTGAAACTCGTGCATACCTGTTAACACAGCTCAAAAAAATTTGAATGCAAAACCCTCACTTACTGATTCAAGTAACTACAAATGAATTAATATGCTGTAAGATATGGGGTATGTAAACTTCCTTTTAGACCAAGTCTGTGCACAAATACTGAGACATCCCATGTGACTTCAGGTAAAGAAACAAAAATATACTCTACCCGTAAAAGACAGTTTTGGTTAGGCTGAAGGAGGTTCATAAAGAAAGTTATCCTTAAAAGAGACGACAGTAAGAAAATGCTATATGCTGCCATCTTTGCAAAACGATTTTTGCATCAGGAATTAGAATTCAGGAATTAAAAGGCAAGTCCTATGTCAAAGCAAGCAGACACAGAAGTGTTACAACACAAGATAAGCATTATGTTTTTAAAGGAGGAGAAGTAGATAATGGCTTATTCTATTTCATGAAAAGTAGAATATTTTATCTGAACTAATTGCAAATAAGAACAGAAAAGTTGTGCTCCAAAAAAACAGGCTAGAAGGTGTACAGATTTAAAAAAAAAAAAACAAATTTTTAGGAGATGTGGAACCAGTTTTTCAGAGGTACCTGGGCGTCTAATTGATAATACAGGTATGTCTAAGTTGTTTTGGAACACTGATGTCACTAATTTTCCAATTTCCTGATCAATAAGTTGATAAATACTAAAATATCAAGCATATAACTATTAGCTATTTTTAAAACTTCATAAAATAATAATTATTTTAAAAACTTGTTAAAATGTTGTTTCATATACTTGAATGAAACCCAGCTGCCATCCAAATCCAGTTTGACACACATCTCAGTCATCTAATAAAGAAAATTATATGTTTGCTATACATTTTGAAAATATTCATTGAATGAATGTTGAAGAACCACAAGCTTGTACAGAATGGAAGGTAACTTTTTGATTATCAAGCAGTGGTAAATGGAGTTCATTTTAAGTAGACACTCCTGGACTGTCATTTTAAAGCTTGACTAAAATTGGGTACTCAAATCACTATACTGCAAGAAACAGCAAAGCAAAGGCCGCATTAGCAGTCAGCTGTAAGAGTCACATTCATTGTAGCTTATTTGTGAAGAACTTTAAAATAGGGCAATGACTAGAAAAGGTAGCAGGCATCAAGCACTGAGAGTGAGCACAGGTTCTCCTACACACAGAGACAGACTGGTTCCAGCGAACAGTAATGTTGCCCTCCAGTGTTCAACACTATTTCTTTTAGGAATCACTCCTAATTAACATCTCCATCAGTCTCCCCAGACATGCTCAATTATAACATCACTGAAGCAGAGAACAAAATACAAGCCTCAAGCTAAGTATTCAACACAGAACAGACAAACAAGTAGAGACAAGGATTTTAAACATTTTATTGTTGTTTTTTCCATAAAACTGCCATAAGAATACATTGCTTATTCTACTTCTTTTTGGCTTTTGGTACCCAAAAGCTATTTTATAAAGCTTTACAAGTCACAGTTTTGACAACATTTACTGTACAAATACGTTACTCAGATTCTCAAAATCCATTACTTCCATTCACACGTAGCGAATGGCAGTTTTCTAAAAGATGCAAGAACACATTATTACTTACGTTTTTTTAAAGTATTAGGACATCTAAGGCAAATGTCATAAATGAAACAGTTCCAATTGATACAGTCTTCAGTCTGTAAGGAAGGCTATCACTGTTAACAACTCTGGGCTTGAAATCTTACGAAAATAAATGGAAAACACTGCTCTTTGCTAAAAACACAATGAAGCTTTCAATAAAAGCTTTATTATTTAAGCAAAGTTAGAATCACAAAAATGACTGCATCTGGGTCAGAAAATACACCAAGAATAAACCCACTGATTTTAACTAGGCAACTGTCCTGTAACAAAGAAAAAAAAGTAACCACGAGACAGATGTGCAACACAAAAATATGCACAATGCCTAAAGAGGCAAAATAATGAACTTGACATTTCAGTGATTTTATTCTAAACATGGTCTGAAGTCATATATATTCATAGCTTTTCCACTAGAAACTTAAAAATACATTTTATATCAAGGATAACAAAATTGATCAGAAAAATCTTTTCAGATACCAGTATAATAACCAGTATAATAATTTGCATAGCCAGTACAAAAATATACCACAATAGAAAAGTCTGGGTTAAAAAAAACCAAAACTGTTACAAAGCTCCAAGAAGAAATTAGCAAATTCAAAGTTCAAATCCCAGATTTGAATATGTCAGTACCGCTAACTATGCCACAAGAAGAGAGACGATATTACTGTGCAATAATGGATCTCAAATTAACTGAAAATTAATCACTAGGTGATTAGGAAAACATCCACACCACCAAATCTGACAGATCTAATTTGGTTCCTAAATAAAGGGCTAGTCTCTTGAGACAAGGGAAATAGGAAAAAAATAAGCTTTTCTAAGGTTAACTGAAAGAAAGATTCTAATTCAGGCATTTCGCCACCTCTGTAGGAGTCCTTCTCCATCTCTTCCCTTCCCTGAATGACTATAAAGTACATCTACAGGGATGATAGCCTCAAACTTGGTACATATTCCACACCGTAATCACCACCAACTCTCCAACTTCATTTTATCCTCCCCTCCCGACACATTCACAGTCATCAGAGTCTCAGTAAAAGGCCTGTCAGAGAATCCGTGATGTAGTGCTGGGTATCCTTCCAACTACACAATCTCACAGCCTTATAACGGGTGTAGAACACAACTCCAGACAACGAAAAGCTACTCCACAGTATCTTTAATTATTCATTCCACAGTCCTGCAGCAGAGTGCTTTGGTCACAGGACAAGAGATACCGCCTTCTCTTTCACAGGATGGTAGTTTTGGATGTTACTTTTTGTTCAGACTTGTTCAGATTTTGCTGAAATATAGAAAACCATGGTATTTTGCCATTCTGTCACATGGTAAATGCCACCTAAATACATCTTCATAATGCCTCTGGTCACATTCTTGTGAGCATTGTCCAGTTAATACCTATGTTAACACACTGCTTAGTAGCAGGATTAGTCTCAAAGGTGTGAAATAATACACTGAATTTTGACACCAATTCATAAAAGCAGGTTAGGCCACAACTAAACCAAAAAGATTGAAAAAAGTGCCCAAAATGAGGAGAACTAAACCAGAGAAGAGTTATACAATAATCTGACCAGATCTACATGCAACTAGAGGCACTGAAAAATGGCCACAATTTGTCTACATTCAAAACTGAACCATTAAACCCAATTTGTCACACCTAGGCAACAAAAGCCGTATCTCTGCTTCATCAGTGTAATTCACTTTGCAAAAATCAGACAGTAAATTAAGGGAGCTGCTATAGGAAATACTAAAGATTTAACAAAAGCCAACCAACCTTCTTTTGAATTCTCCTGCCAGGAACCAAGGGAATATGGAAAAATAGCAGCAGCACCTGGAGATGCTGTTTAAGACAACCAGAAACAACACTCTAGTACCTCTGTGCTCCCAAGTGAATTTACAATAGAATCATAGAAAAGAATAGACAATCTAACATTTAAAGTATTCTAATGCTTTAAGAATAAAAAACAAGCACATTGTGAAGCACTAATTAAATATACTTACAGAGGTCCTCATAGGTATTGCCCTGTATAAGGCAAGAGAGGAGTTTTATCCTACTTTCTAATGACAGCTACATAAACGTCAGGAAAAAAAAATTCCACTTAAATGAAAACTTTTGATAAATTACCAAAGTTCAGTATGTCATCTGATAAACAATGTCATGGTAAGAAATGTACAGGTAGCTAAATCCAGTCAAGAATCAAGGTAGCATCACTCTAGATTCTGTGGTGTCACTGTAGCAACAATCTCAGCTACCTGTAAGCAACCAATTTAATCCAAATCAGGCTTGTGTGAATCTTCCAATTAAATTTTAATAATAGCCTTCACAAGTTTCCCCAGTATTCTCTTTCCACTGAAAAAAGGTCATAAAATTACTTGTGACAAAAAAGATCTAACCAGTATCAGCAGGGCTACAAGGCCTAGTAAGACAGAAGGAGTAAGTAAACAAAACAGATATGGACTTTCTCCATGTATCACACACTGAAGCGGGGGCGGGGGGGACAACACCAGAACCAAACAGTATGTTTTCAAAACTAGGGGATTTAAAACTAAGGGATTATGACTTCAATCTGTTCTAGCAAGCTCATGAACAAGAAACCCAAAAAACAAACAGTAGTTAAGACTGAAAGGTATAATTCTAGAAAACGCTTTTGACTCCAGTTAAGAACTGAAACGCTGGTTTTAAAATATTTTTCAATTCACCATTTATATTTTTTTCTGTTCAGATATGGAGTAGTTTCCTACAAGAAATAAGTAAACTAGGACTCTTCAGCTTGAAGAAGGCATCTGAGGAAAAAATATGGGACCTATAAAATTATGGGTGGTACAGTAAAAAAATCAACAGCTCTTGAAATATAAGAGCTAAGGAGCATCGTATAAGAGTGGGAAAAGGTAGGTTTAGAAATAAATACTACATAATCAGTTTTGTAATTCCTTCCAACAGGAACAGATGCTAAAACACATTTCACATTATGTTCAAAAGCAGCAGAGAATTTCATTGGAGGAAGGGAAGAAGAAATGCGTTGACCAATGCTCAGTACAAAGGTGGCACCTAAGAAGGCCGAGAGCCGTGTTTTGCTAGTGGCTAGAGCAGCATTAGGAAAAGGCTTCATTACATGCTTTCCCTGCTCTTAAACTCTGCCCTATGCACCCGCTCTTGAAAACCAGTATACTGGGCTAGATGGGTCTTTGGTGCAACTTTGCATAAGCAGTGTGTTCTAAGGCCACATATTTTAACAAAAACAATCAAAATTCTCCTGTGAAAGGAGATGCTTGCAGTCCCAAAATAACAAAATCAAATCTCCAGTGAAAGAGGCACAATGAAGAACTCTGCTGAGGAATTAACAGTTGTACTGACAGACTCAGGCTAGTTACTTTCCCAGAGCACATACAAATTTCATTTGGTAAAGGCAGTGCTAATTTCCTACCATTTATTTTCTTGTAGTGGACTCTTAAGGCATGGGCTTAATTTATAACAAAGCAGACACTGACATACAAAACAGAACCTTACTTTAGACAGCTGTTTAACTCCATTAGCACGTACTGACGAATAATGCAGAAGGCCATGCAAATGAATTTACATATAAAAAGATGCGTTGGGTCTGGCTGAGATGGAGTTAATTTTCCCCATAGCAGCCCTCGTAGTGCTGTGCTTTGTATTTGTAGCTAGAAAGGTGTTGATAACACACCAGTGTTTTGGCTACTGCTGAGCAGCGCTCGCACAGCATCAAGGCTGTCTCTACAACATTAGCATCATACTTCATGAGATCAGATGTGTGCTTTTGAAGCAAATCATCTAGATTTCTCCATCTTGAATGTGGATGCTTCAGTTCACATCATGACATGATCTCTGAGTGCACGAATTATATTTCAGAGACTAAAATGAAAGATGTGCTCCAGGAGTACACACGAAAATCAACCTGGGGAAATCTGGATCTTCAAAAGTAAAGTGTGTTTCAGTTGTTAACAAACAGGACAAGACTAAAATTAGCCTGAAGTAACTTCCCCTAAAATGCATATCATGTGGACATTGGGTTCCCTGCACCACTTGTGTTGCTCTTCAGAATCCCTGTTACTAGCACTGATGGCTCATGTGGGATCTTTTCTCGTTCTGATAGAGGTTATCTTAAAAACAAGACAGCTATGTCCAAAGAAGCAATCAAGGTCTACCCACAGCTAAGTATCAACAAAGATTTGCAGGATCCTGACATATCCAGCCCTCTTCCACTAACACTATCGCATCGCTGGGTTAACAATAACTCATCTGCATTAGGCAACAGACTAAGTTAATTCCTTGGTGACACTGTACTCAGTAAAACATTGTGGATCTTGTCACGCTAGATGTTTCTAGAAGGAAAGATGAAGTTCCCAGTTTGGCACCTATAAGCTAACTGCAATCACCTACACAAGAGAATAACTTTTAATAATTTTCATTTATTTATTTTTAAATCTGTGAGGCACAAACACATTGGGTGGTTCCAAGAGATAACAGTCCTTGTGCAGTATCTTGTGAAATCACAAGCTACTGGAACTATTTTTCAGAATATTTTTTCAGAAAGTCATTGCAAAACTGCTCTGCCAAAAAAAAAAATCATTATTGGATATTTTTTGATTACACACAGCTTGACAGAAACGAGAAAGAAGCTCCAGGCAGCAACCTTTTGATGTCCAGTAAGGAGAATTCTCCAACTTTGAACTGAATCTATTTCCATTGCTTTGTATAAAGTCTTGGCACAACAGAATACAACTTTGATTATCTTCTAGACAAAGATGACTGCATCTTAACACCTTGGTTCATCATGGTAAGAAGGTAATTTCCCTGGATCTAGGATATAGATGAATGCCTCTGCCTGACAGGCAGAGAACAAAATAGAAATAAATTAAGCTCATCTGAGGAGAAATTCAGTCATGACCCTCACTGAGAATGAGTGATCTGATTTTTTTTTATTCTTACTAGAGAAAAAGCCAGCATGACAGTAACCCGCCATTAAAGCTAGGAGTTCTTCCAATGGAGGCAGAAGTTTTCTGAAAAGGTGAAACAATAAATGGATTGCAAAGGGCAGAACACATACCAACAATCCACTGCCTGTCATGTTCAGATCCCACAGAGGTACAAGCTACCTGATAAAATTAAGCAATTTACTATCCCTATATGGAAGGAGTGTGGGTAGGGAGAAAAAAGACCAGATCAAGAGAGAGCTGATGTCGGACAGCTTCAACAGAGCAGACCTTAATGCAGCTCAAGCCTGAGAAGCATCCTAATCTGATGGTGACCATCACCCAGGCATAAGACTCATGCTTGAATCTGGTTCACTTCGTGGAATCCGTGCAGCCTTTACCTGTTTTTGAACAGGTTTAGGAAAGAAAGGTAGCTAGCATACAAAATCCATTTCACAAGGGATATGAGGTCCAGTTAAGAGACACCCCCTTCACCCTCTGACTGAGCAGGTCTTGCAAGAACACAAGAAATTTGCAAATCCTAGCTAACAGGCTTAACTGACTGAAACAACAATGGCACCAAAGCTTCCCCACACATCACAAGCAGGGTCACAAGCACTTCATCTCACTCCTCTCCTCTGCCCCCTTCGACTACATTCGAATCTGTCACGAAAAAATTGGGAGAAATAGAACAGAGAACACAAAGGCCCTTGAGTAGACTGGCTGCACACTCCATTTGAGCCCTCAATGAAAAACTGATCCCACAGAAACAGATCCTCAAGAAGGACACAAAGGACAGGCTCCTATTTATATCATGTAAGCAAATGAAATGCCCATTTCTCTTATGCCAGGGAGTGCTCATAGAATCACAGAATGGTTTTGGTTGGAAGGGACCTTTAAAGATGACCAAGTTCAACCCCACTCGCCATGGGTTGTTCAAAGCCCCATCCAACCTGACCTTGAACACTTCCAGCGATGGCACATCCACAAGTCCTCTGGGCAACCTCTTCCAGTGTCTCACCATCCTCATTGTAAAAAATTTCTTCCTCATACCCAATCAACATCTATCCTCTTTCAGTTTAAAACCATTGCCCCTTGTCCTGTCACTACAGGCCTTGGTAAAAAGCCTTCCCCTATCTTTCTTATAAGCTCTTATAAGCTTTATCATAAGTTTACCACTTCTGTAAAGAAAACTTCTGATAGGCAAACTAATATTTATACGCTACTCACAAAGACCAATCTATTTCATGACACAAACTCAATTTCTTTTTTGTGGAAGTAAAGCAGTTATGTTGTCATTCACCTGTACATCATAATCTTGAACACAAGATGAACGGCTGGCACATCCTCCTTACCAAAGTTACACTATATTGGTGTGCAACCTCTTTCTACAGCATTGATAGGCTCATGTTAATCTGGCTACATGAATAAGCTTTCCAGATCAGCAGATAAATGACAACGAACTTGGAGAGAAATGCTTATTAATTCAGATGGTCTGATGGTCCTGCCATTGTTTTGTGGAAAAAAGAACTTCAGCAGAACTCTGCTAGCAGCACTCTGAAGGTAAAGGTATGTAATCTTGAGGACATGTAAGACTGAAGTTTATCTGGGCATAGAGGGACCAGAAACGATGCTTGCTACTAGTGGCCATGCATATACAGGCTGCAGTTCGATCACTGACCCAAGCTGACCTCAGGACAGCAAGCTAAGATCAGCGGCAAGATGAGTACGTTCATAGCTGAGAATCAGTCCCAAGCAACAAAGGCCGTGATCAACAGCAGTGCAAAGTATGTCCATGGTAGCATGTTGCCACTGCACTGGTTGTAGCTGAGGTTTCGGGAACTTCATACTGATATACTTAACAAATCTGAGAGCTGAAGCGGGTGCAAGATTGGCTTCACAGAAGTCCGTTCTAGAAGCTGAATTTCCTGTTAAGAGTATAATGAAGCCTGACCATTAACTTTTCTTCAGATGCATATGAGAGTCTTCGGGAAGGAGGGGAGAATCCCAATCGCATGGACTTCAAAAAACATTTGGGTTCAGGTGGCTTATAAAAACACATTAAAAAAGAAGTTTTAGAAATTACACTAATACTGTAATCTGTGAGAAAGGAATGACACTAAAATAGAGCTCATAAAAAGAAATAAGGAAATTATGGTATAATTGTACACACACAGAGTAGTGATATCCCGAGGACAACTTCTACAACAGATGCTTGGTTACATCAAGCACAGGCTTTCTGCCTGTGTTTTAGGAAAAATGATGGTGTATTTTGAAAAATTAAAATCTGAAAATGATTCTCAGATTGACCAGCTTTTTTTTTTTTCCCAAGTTGTAGAAAGAGAGACATAGCAGGAAAAAAAAAATAATAATTTTAGCTTCCAGCTTCACAATTCTAAAGCCTAGTCTATCTTTCTTTTTAAAGGGATTTCTTGATGTCTCACTAGAAGGAACTGAAGTTTTACAGCGTATCTTTCACAGTGATAATAAAATTTACATTTGGAATGGCATCACTCGGTTGCATTTATCTATCAGTAGATACTCTTTTGTCAAAACCTGATCCAAACAGCTAAGCTTCTAAATAGCCTCCCCTTCCCTGTTAGGAGTCTGACATGAGGTCACAAATTTTCACTTTAAAAGGACAGCATTGTGTACACCCCATTTCAACATACATCTTAATATGAATTACTGTAGTTTCATCAGCAGTCAACTACCAAATATACTGTTGCTGTCAAGTTGAAAAAAGTGATGCGAGAACCTCACAGCAGCTCAGGAATTAGTGACTGTCATACTCTACAGTTATTAGTGAAATAAATAGACTATTCAAATAAGAAATTTTATCACAATGAAGACAAGAAGGCATTTCCTTTCTGCCTTCACCAACCACAAATCAAGAACACACAAATCAGCGTGCTGCTGCAGCAAAGAAAGCCAACAGGAAGCTGGGTTGCAGCAACAACAGCCTCACCAGCAGAGATAAAGAAGTCATTATCCCACTCTATGCAGCGCTTGTCAGGCCACACCTGGAATACTGTGTTCCATTTCAGTCCCCACTACGCAAAAAAGGTGTGGACAGGCTGGAGAGGGTCCAGAGAAGAGCCACAAAGATGATCAAAGGACTGGGAAGCCTGCCATGTGAGGAAATGCTGAGAGAACTGCTTTTTATCCGCCTTGAGAAAAGAAGGCTTAGGGGAGACCTTATCACCACGTTCCAGTATTTAAAGGGTGGCTACAAAGAAGATGGAGACTCCCTTTTTACAAGGGGGTCACATGGAAGACGAGGGGTAATGGGTACAAGTTACTCCTGGGGAGATTCTGACTGGACAGAAGAGGAAAATTTTTCACAATGAGAACAATCAGCCATTGGAATAATCTCCCCAGGGAAGTGGTGGATTCCCCAGCATTGAACACTTTTAAGATTTGGCCAGACAGTGTGCTGGGCCATCCTGTCTAGACCATGCTTTTGCCAAGAAAGGTTGGACCAGATGATCCTTGACGTCCCTTCCAACCTGATATTCTACAGTTCTATGACCTAAGCAAAAATCTCATGGGCTTATGAATGGCAACATTAGATCTGGGCATCAAAATACTCCAATAATATTGTATCAAACCAGTATTTTCACTTAAATAAATAAACCACTTCTTCAGTCAAACCTTAGTGCAATACAGGCACACATTCTTAGACCAAGAACATTTACCTTAGCCAGAAAAGAGGAATATACCAAGTAATTTTGGAACACAGATTTATAAATACTGAAATTGAGAAATTATTGAATGTTCAAGGGTTTTTTCCCCTCCATCTTTTCCTTCCCATAAACCATTTACTCAAGTTAAAAGAGGCGGCTTCATAGCTCCCTTTTAGCATTTATAACGAATATCTTAACTTGTTGATGAATGTAGAGTTCCACAAGATGTTTAGTACTGTATTTGGAACATTTAAGACCAATCATGAAATTCAGTTGGTAATCTGAGTGCGCAAAATACATGTTAACAGTACAAAAGCTTACCCATCAGTACTGGTTCTTTGGCTAATGAAATACTTCAGAGTTTAAAGGATGACTTTTATATCGATGAAGAAGTTTGGAAGAGAATTTTCAGAATTGTATAAATCCCACTTTTCAAAGTTACTCTGGTTCCTAGATCCGCCCTCCTCAATAAAACTTAACTTCTGAAGAGCTCAAGTAATGTTCAAATAATGGTGCTTGGACTATCTCCACCACATAATTATTTCCTCCACCAATTACTTAACAGAAGATGATGGCCCATCTAACATAGCAGATTTCATGAAGGAGGAGGGAGAAGTAAAAAAAAAAAAATTCTTAAGTATAGAAAAGGCAACTAAAATTTCTGGAAAAATCGATACACATTTATTTATCCTTTAAAAATAAAAAGGTTGTATTTGCCTCTATTTTGCTCTATTAAGATGCATATTTACTTGATTTGTATAAATCTGCAAGTAAAACAGTTTTCCCTTGTTATATTAGATGCTATGTACATACAGTTAAAAATGTCCATTGAAAACGCCCCTTTAAGCAAAATGTACTACAGCAATTAAACTTCATGACCACAAAGATTTTTTCATTACAACTTCTTTGCATAGTTTCTCCTGTGTTTTTAAAACTTTCTTCCTTCAACAGTATACAGGCATCAAGCGAAGTAAGTTTTTGATGTTCAGAAGTCATTACCAAAAAAAAAAAAAAATCTATGACGAGAGGTAGAAATACAATTCACCATGACAGGGCACAAATGAATTAACTTTTTACTTTTATTGATGCTGCCTAAAATCCAGCATTCTCTTGCAAGGGAAAATGATATTAGTAATCTAATTCTAGCCCTTCATACATCTGTCTACCACAAATCAATCTGGAAAGAAAGCTTTCACAGACCATACCCAGAGCTGAGATTTCCTGATACCCTCTTAGTATCTATCCTATTTTGCAAAATAGCCAGCTTTAATTTTTAGTTCAAAGAAAGTTATTTAAAAAGATCGGTATTCTAAGAAGTTTAAAAAAGAACTTGACTTCCACAAAAGTGGGACCGTTTTATTATGCATTTGGTTTTTAGTTTGCCATTATTTCTTCCATAAGAGTATGTATTTTAAAAAAATGCAAACCCCCCCAAACAAACAATAAAGTCACCCCACAATTCTGAAGCTGATTTTTCATTGTTCTTTTTGAAAAGTAATTTAGTAAAGTTAATGTAAGCACATCAAGGATTTTTATGGAAAGAAGTATTTTGCTAAACTACTCCAGCCAGAATAAATACTTCACACTTCAAATACGGTGAACATTATTTGAAAAGTATGTTTTTATTTTAAGGAACGCAGAGCTAGAAATATATGTGTATTTTTCATTTGAAATCCATTAAAAAAACAAAAAAAAAATTAGCCCCAGATCCTGTAAGAATAGGCACAGCTTTGATGTTCATGAAAACTTAAGTACAGGAAAATATAACCTGTTTACTCAGGATAAAAGACTATGGTAGCCCTACTTTCATTCAGTAAGTAATGATACTCACTTTGAAGAATGATTTAAAACAAGAACTTTGAAAAAATTCCAATAATTTTAGCTACAGATAAGCTGTAATAGTGAAGATACAGAAGCTGATGGGAGAACATATGTAAATCTAATTGAATAGGCTACAAAAGTGGAAGAAAAAAGCAGACTGAAAGCTTGCATCAGGTACCTGGTTTCTGCTTCGTTGCTAACAATATCTACACAGTACTCCACAAATATAGTCACTGAAATGCGTCTTCGATACTTGTTCTCCATGACAATTCAATTTTTACTTAATTTGAAAGTAAAGCCATAACCCACTGTTTGACATCACTTATGACAAGGATTACAGTGAACTCTACTATTGCAAATCAAAAGGAGACTTTAAAAATAGTCATGTTTAAATAGTGAAGATGGTCAAGTACTAAAAAAGTGTATCTTTAAATACATTAATTCAAATTTCCATTCTGAAGAAAGTAAAGTCCAACCAATTGAACAATGACAAAGAAATCATTGGCCAATAAATGTCTAAACCAAATACTGCCTCACTAAATACATTATGTCCCTTTTTTAATCCAGTTTTATCTGCTTGCTTAGATCAGACATGTAGCTTTTAAAATTACTTTTTTACTGTAAACAGCTCTGTAGAGCCCCTTCATCTCAAAGGAGCAAATTTTATTCACCTTTAAGTAATGTGTCACCAAAGCAACCAACCAAGAGCAGCCATGAGGCCACTCTCTGTTGAGGAATAGAAGACTGTACAGGTCCAATAAAGCCACGTTTTTTAAACAAGCAGCCTTTAACATTTTTGAAAGGAAAGTAAAACCAAATATTTTATATATGTGAACAAAAAAGCATAGTATTTGGAAGATAACAGATTTTTAGATCTGCACGTGTTCCATCATGCCCTCCCCCAAAGCCTACACTTGAATACATGCTTTCTCAGTTTTGACTACCACTAATAAGAGGCCTTCCATTCTAAATTGTTCTCAGAGTCATGATTTAACATTCTGTAACTGATCCAAGGCTCCATTTTTTTTTTTTTTCTGATTTTAACCAGCCTTCATAGTTCATCTTTAAGGCTTCAGAATCCTGTGATTCAAAGCTGGATAACAGCATCTATATTGACATTTTTTTCATACTGCAGAAGTGCTTCCAAATGCTTATATTTGTAATTTACTGATGCTCACTAGCCATTCCATTTTCTTTAATTTTTGCCATGAATTTTTAAACAAGAAAAGATGATCCAACCAAACAATATGTGTGCAGTTCAATGGTAGTTTGCAATTAAACGTGCCAGACATCTGTGAATGTCTTAACTGGCCCTGTGCAAGGAAAAAAGGAATGGTTCTGCAATTTAAAAAGCACACAAAATTAAACAATGTTAATCTCACCTACACAAAGAAAATCTTATGTAAGCATCCATGGTTTAACTACCAAATACATATGAAGACAATTATATTTTTCCACGTAGAACGCACACACGCACTGGTCTCTAGCAATGAACAAAACCAGAAAATACTATACAATAGTGATAAGAAGGAAGGAGTTCAAACATGGCCCTAGTTCTCTATTCTAAAAAAAAAACCCAGAAGAACCTTCCAGCCTTCCAGTTAAAAAAAGAAGAAATCTCGCAGTAACTATGCCATGGCAGTATGATGCCTAACTAAAAACTAGCTGCACTTTGAACATATCCAGAACTGACAAACTTACGAAGTTACTGTTCATTTGTTTGTTACATTTAAATTGTAACTTACCATTCAACCACCATAACAAATAAATTAGTTTTCTCCTATACAAGAGAGTTTTAAATAGCAGTAGCTGTCTGATAGACTTGAAAAAGAAAACATTTATTTTCCTCTTTAATACATGCTTAATTATAATATTCCAAGCCAGGGTAAGACACCTCAACCACTACGAACTCTCCACAAGAAGAACAGTTACAGACTTCTTTCTGTTCAACCAGGGACTTAAAAAGCAGAATAGAGCTATGAGATACAAATCCTACAAGACCCAACTTGTGAGCCTTCTGTGTGAAAGCTGGGTATGCATTTCTAGTGTGTGTGTGTGTCACATAAGGGGTGCTAGTTACTAGGAAATAATCCTAGATGTATAAGTACAAGCTATAGAGCATGAAGCATAAGCACTTTCATCCACACTGCACTGAAGTAGAAGGTGGGATTAGTGATACAAAAAGTTTAACACAAGCTGTTCACTGGTAACACTGTCCTCCAAGAAGTCTCTAAATAGCTTCACGTGTATGAAGAGAGTCATGAGCAATTTGCATGAGAGAACAAGCTGATTCCTCTCTGTCAATCAAGACTTTCCAGAGGCAGCAGTGGAGTTGCTGCTGCCACTGCCAGTTCTTTTAACTAGTCAGAACCTACTGGTGTACCAGAAATGGCAATGCATCTAGGACAGCCAGTATGCCTAACTAAACCTTGTTCATCACTGAAAAGTATCAATCACGGTTTTTTAATTGTACCGCACCACTGCAAACATCAATGCAACGAAGAAAGCCCACAGATTTCAAAAGCTGAAAAACAGCTCTCTGTTGAAATACAGAGAAATTAATAGTACTGTACATTGATCAATCTCTGCAAAAAACTGCAATTCTGTTTACAACTATAAATGAAAATATTTAACCCACAGGTTTTCTCTGCCTCCTTAAGAACTGTATTTAAAAATGTTTCTATCATTTAAACAAAACCTGTCTCCCTGTGGTGGGTTGACCCTGGCTGGACACCAGGTACCCACCAAGGCGCTCTATCACTCCCCTCCTCAGCTGGGCAGGGGAGAGAAAATATAACGGAGGGCTCACGGGTCAAGATAAGGGCAGGGGGAGATCACCCACCAATTACCGTCATGGGCAAAACACACTCAATTTGGGGAAATTAGCTTAATTTATTACCAATCCAATCAGAGTAGGATAATGAGAAATAAAATCGAATCTTAAAACACCTTCCCCCCACCCCTCCATTCTTCCTAGGCTCAACCCCCACTCCCAGGTTTCTCTCCCCGCCCCAACCCCCAGCAGCACAGGGGGACGGGGAATGGGGGGTGGGGTCAGTTCCGCACACCTTGTCTCTGCGGCTCCTTCCTCCTCAGGGGCAGGGCTCCTCACTCTGCCCCTGCTCCGGCCTGGGGTCCTCCCACGGGCTGCAGTCCCTCAGGCACAGACGGCTCCAGCGTGGGTCCCCCGCAGGGTTACACCTCCTGCCAGCAAACCTGCTCCGGCCTGGGCTCCTCTCTCCGCAGGGCCACGGGTCCTGCCAGGAGCCTGCTCCGGCGCGGGCTTCCCATGGGGACACAGCCTCCTTCAGGCACCCACCCGCTCCGGCGTGGGGTCCTCCCCGGGCTGCAGGTGGAGATCTGCTCCAGCGTGGAAGGACCTCCCTGGGCTGCAGGGG
>JAVKLA010000026.1:2517229-2532405 GCA_034782735.1 Sagittarius serpentarius
ATCCCAGAGGCGCTGCCACCATCACTGCTGGGCTCGGCCTTGGCCAGCAGCGGGTCTGACTTGGAGCCGGCTGGCATTGGCTCTGTCGGACGTGGGGGAAGCTTTGAGCAGCTTCTCACAGAAGCCACCCCTGTAGCCTCCCCGCTACCAAAACCTTGCCATGCAAACCCAATACACTCTCTGAGACCAGAAGTATATCACTCCAATCCCCCAAACCCCCAACACCTTCAAAACCTGAGCATTATCCCAGACATTGTCCCCCACAAAGCATCGTAATACAGTTTTCTCTATGACATTTTACTCCCCAAAGATCAGTCTGATTACTTAAAGTATTTTTCCTCTACAGCTTGTTTTGATGCCTATAAAAATAAAAGACTTCAGGCAAGTCTTTGTTTTCAGTCACACTACAAACCTACTGTCCTAGAATGGTTACTCTTAAATATACAAGAAGAAAAAAGTTGAAAAGAAATTATTAAAAATTATTACTAGGGAAACTGAACACAGATTAAGAAGCTGGAAGCTACTTACCATATAGCAGTACCAAAATGTATTAACAATTACTGCTAAATGCTACTTTTCTCAATAACTCTCTTGGCTGTATTAATTTTTAATAATGCCTTAGTAGCCTTTCATTACAGTGTTTTAAAGATCTCATTTTGCTACACTAAGTATAGACTATTTAGTTGGATTTCAATTTTCTAAATAAATAGAAATGCCAAGGAGTTTTTCTTAAGCCAGGATTTGTTTTCAGACCACAAACAATTCCTTCCCATCTCCCAGGAAATCCTCAGGATTTCTTAAAGGAATTTCAAAATCAAAATTCACATTGGCTGCCCTGTCAGCTGCAGCTTGTACTACAAAGTACGTGCTCTCCTCAACAGCTCATGGTCTACAAAATGCAAACATAAGGAAATTTTTAAACCCACGATTTTTCAAAAACAAATACAGTAAAAACATACACAGCCAGTTCAGATGTACTGCTTAAGGAAAAAATCCAACCTTCATCCTCAAAAATGTCACACACCCCCAAAAGGCCTAGTACCTATAAGGGGCTGGGGGAAACACAACACTTTTAAGAGACTGTAACATAGAAAGACATAACATGACCATGGACACAGTTCAGAAAACTGAACCCCTATGTTAGCAGGCTGGCACCAGTTTAGTTCAGGTTGCTTAACCAGCTTCCTTACTGAGGATGCCCTAAAATCTACTGTAATGCCACAAGAAGCACATGAGAGAGAAATTTTGAAATAATAATTTAAACAAGGCGCTCCTAAGATTCCTCTGACCTTCAGAAAGGATTTAGATTGTATCAGCACTTCCAAGCTTCTTACGCCTTTCTCTGTGCATCTGGATAGTATCAGGTTTTGGTATAAGACACATCTAGGGTGGATCTCAGCCAGAAGAAAATACATTATATGTGCTCCTCTCTTTTCAGGGTGAAGTAAGTTTTGTCTAAAACAGAAGTTGGAAAGCCAGTTATGTCATAACTAGTGAAGGAGAAGAGCTCAATTACAAGTATTTGCAGCCACTCTACCTTGAGAGGACAGGCTAGAACCACAAACCAAAGCTGTGACAAACAACCCAAGAGCTTAAATCTGGACTATTAAAAAAAAAAAAAAAAAAGGTATGTTTTTATTTACACTATGAAACCTCTTAACTGCTTTAAGTTTAAAGAGAAGGATTTCTTACCTAAAAAATTCAACACTTAGCATTTTGAAGCCCACATGTGGGCTTCCACTCTGGTATTAACAGATGGTGGTAAATCCCTCAGACACCTCAAAAATTAATAAAACAACATATAACCAGTCATTTCAAGGTCTCTGTAAATCCAGGCAGACACTGCATTACAGAGAAAATAACCTGTTGTACTCAGGATTTTCCACTCATGCTGTTAAGAGTTTTTTTTAAATGTAAAGCTTCCATTCAGTGGTATCATTTCTTAATAGCTAAACTTCACCTAAACAATTTTTTTTGTGCTGATACTTTTAACAGACTCAACTGCAGAAGTGTCAGCTCTGACAGTCTAAAAGTTATCAGCTTATATGGTTTCGCTTCATTCATTTGAAACTTCTGTTTCCCCCTTTCCCATCCTTCCTTTTGATTGTTGCTTACAGTTACACCAAAGGCTCTTAATACCTTTTACATGTATTTGCATTAGTTTGAGCTGTTGGGTTTCTGAAAAAGTGAAAGCTTCTTAGTAAACTACACCTTCAAGTGAGAAAAAGGACCACAGACTTGAAAACTACTTTTTTTAACTGAACCAGGACCTGCAACAAAGCAAGTAGATCCAAATTTGTTCTTAAGTAGAATTTAATCACCTTTTTATTAGGAAAAAAAAAAATCACATCAGCTATTTTACTATAATTAATTTTCTCTTGTTATAAAAAAAACGTTTATATAGTAATAAGGGAAATCATGACGACTGTGAGAACTGGGAATAATCTGCTTCTGGGTTTTAGGAAATACCTGTAACTATCAACTTCTTCACTGAAGAACAGTCCATTTTAAAGACAGTATCAACTCCCGTACAGTGAGCACTGCCTTTAAAATGACAAATACTGTAGTGTATCAACTGTCAAAGACTGACTCCTTCTCAGTGACTAAGCCTACACATTGTTCCAGTCACAGTGTTTATTATTGTACATTAGAAGTTACTCTGAACAAGAGAATTATTTTCTCTGAATGAAGCACGAACTATAAAAACTTTGTTAAACAATCGTCCTTGCTTAATATATGACAGTTTAAGTTATAGTTATATGCACATAAAGTGGTATCGAACTTTTAACCTATAAGTATTAGACTATACATAACGTCATGAATCTATTCAACAAACAATGCAGAACTTCAACAGCTTTGGCTCTATACTGAATATTAGGGGTTTTTTTTCCTTCTGCTATCAAGCACCTTTAACTTTAAAGACTATGCTAACAGCTCTTCTAGTTTAATTTCAATTCATGCTAATTTGTTGAAGAAGGTAGTATTTATAGTATACATTAAGAGCCACAAAGTTTCATTAACTCAGTATTAAGCTATTATCTTCATACATTTTCAGCAGAATATCAAATGTAGCTACATTTCATATTTCTAAAATCCAAGAAATAAAGCTTACCTACAACTGTGATTTGCAGAACTGACAGATACTCTGGGGTTTGTGTGTTTCATCCAAGGCTATCTATTAACAAGCAGGCACAACAGATGAAAAGCAAACACTCACTGCTGTGGCTCACGGAGGTCTGTTTTCTTTCTTGGCTGCATGTGGTGCAAGTTGTCCTTTGCTGGTTTAGGCACAGCAATATTGACTGAATTATTTGTGGTAGATATTGCAGCTCATACTGTGAGGTGAGGAAAAGGGTTGCTATAATTAAAAGGCTTTCCAGACTCCACCTCCCACTTTTTGGAAAGGGAGCACTATTATCTGCACAAGGAGAATAAACATCTAAATGTGCAAATGATTAAGGGATAGGAACATCTGACATATAAAGAAAGGCTGAAGAGAGCTGGGATTGTTTAGCATTAAGTAGAAAAGGTTTGAAGAGATCTTATAAATGTGTATGTGTATTTGTAGGTGGGTAGGACAGGCAGGGAGTAGAGACAAGGGAGCCAGACTCAGTTCTCAGTGGCACCCAGTGACAGGACGAGTAGCAACGGGCACAGGAAACTCTGCTCACACCTAACTTGACATGGGAGTCTCCATCCTCAGAAATACCCAAAACCCAGCCAGGCAAGGCCCTGAGCAACTTGCTCCAGCTGACCCTGCTTTGAGCATGGATTTTTGTCCAGAGACCTCTGAAGGTTCCTTCCACCCTCAACTGTTCTACAATTCCTTGAAACTTCTGTGATTTTGCTAGTTTATGAAAGTGCTCTGACAATGAAGTTTCAGGGGGATGTTGCAGTGTTAGTGCCAAAGAGAAGCATGGAGAGGCATGATCATTAATACGATTTTGATGAGAGGGGGAAAAAAAAAAAAAAAAAAAAAAAAAAAGTGCTGCATACAAGCCCAGGAACAGTATGTTGAACTTTCTTTTCAGATGGACTCAATTCACTTCAGCCCTGGATAGCAGACGCAACTCTAACAAGGCTCTTCTTGTAAGTCTGTTTCTGCATTCATATAAAGCTCTCTAAGATATCAAAAGATGCAACGGAGGCTGCAACATTTCCATGAGGAAGAGAGTGGATGACAGTCATCATCTAAAAGCTGCATAAAACAAATAAAACAAAACGCAGAAGACTTCTGCAGGTCATTTGGAGGTATACATGCCAGAGCTGAAGATACAGAAGAAGCAGCAAAGAAGATTTTGCAACCCCAGAGACTAAAACATGGGACAGGGGCTTCACAAATCTCTTTAGGGAAAAATAATTAGAAGAATGAAGTAGCTCCCACCTCCTGAGCATCTTGCTTGGAAGACCTTATTCAGTCCAATGCAGTCTTATACAAATGTTTCCTTAAGTTTCAGCCATTCAGCGTATGAATATTAACAGCCAAGTAGCCATCAGTCACAGACATGACTCACAAATACCACGCACCTTGCCATTTACCAAAACAGATAATGTATTTCACTGGAGTAACAGAAGGAAAAGAGGGGGTGCTGATATTAATTTTTTGACAATTTTATGTCAGCAAACTTCTTGCTCATGGAGGAACACGTTGAGGCAAACAATCCCATTGGACGTGTAAACACTGAATTTACAACGGCTTTTGTTGGAGCTCTCAATCTCAAAAGAAAACAGCGGAAGTCACTAGCCATGAAAATATAACAGACCACTTAATAAGCTTCTTTAACTCCTTCCTCTTTCCATAACGTCATATAGTCACAACGCAGCTTTCAGAGGCCCCTTGGTAAGTTTCATTTATTAAGATAAAAATTACAATTTGAAGAGGGATGAAGCTGCTTTCTTCCTACAAAATTTGCTTTTTCTTCTCATTCCAGGCAACAGCTCTTGGCCCAGTCTCTCAACATTCCAATTCCTGCAATTAAACAGCTGCAGCTAATGCCCTTCTGCAAAGATGCTGAATCCCCAAGTCCATTCTCCAGACCACTGGGAAGGTCATTCTCCCTGCATAACATCCTCAGATATACTAGTTCACATTTGCTTACACTGTGGAGATCCTACACAACTGGAGCTGACAAAACTCTGTGGCAACATTCTGATGTATATGTTCTATTGGAAGGGGCAGGCAGCTTTCCCATTCTGCCAGCTATAAAACATAAATCCAACTTTAAGCAAGAATGTTCCCCTGATTTCAAAGTAACCTTTTTTCTTTCTATTTTTTTTTTAATGGAAGGTTCTTAACACTAAAAGTGACATAGGAAGATTTTTAGGTCACAATAAAGACATATTGCTGAAGAGTAGAAGTAAACTCTGATTAGTCAGGCATGAGCAATCCAAAAGAGGGCTTGGCTTCAGTCAGTTCATTACTAGCTTGCATGTGTACTTCATGGTTACTATTGTACATTTAATGAAAGCACATCTTACTGTTTTCTGTAATTCTGCAGTAGGAAAGAGTATTTGTTTCAATGCGTTTGTACAGGCTCTTTTGTGACTCAAAGGACACATTGTTTCCAAATTCATATTTGTGTTTATAAATATTCAAAACATTTTCTTTTTACAAAACAAAGAGCAAAAAATGAAAAAAAAAACAACCCTGTTATTGTGACCCTTAAAGCAGGCAAACGTCAATACAAGTTAGAAAATTTTATGTAATTGAGTATTTGTCACAGAATATGAAGAATTAAAAGGCAAAAAAAAAGTGAGATCACGTGAAACTGATTACAATGCCACATTGCTGGTACTGGAGTTAGTTTAGAAAGCTCTACTCAAAGAATGATTATTTCCATCCTTCTGTCTACATTGTCGCAGTACTACAAAAGCCATCAGGTACCAAAAAGCATGATATGAATAACAGTTTCAGTTGTAAGTGAATATCTTGCCCTATCTCGCTTTCAGCTAATTCCAAAATCTAATACCTATTCTGCATACTTAAGAAAGGGTTCCAGCTGTAAACAAAAGGGCAGTGAAAGAAATATCATTTTCCAAATATAGAAGTCACACATTTGTAAGCTGTTGAATAGCATAAGCAGTATTCACATTCATGCAAGCTTTCGGTGAATTGTTATGTTGGAACAATTTCACTGATGCAACCCAATTTTAAATTAAAGCAGGGTAGTCACGTTATAGGGTTGCATTAATATAAATGAATCCACATCACTGGTATAAATCTCAGTAGCACCAGAACTACTTAGACTTACTTATTTACTGAAGATTATTATCTTCCATGTACTTCAAAATTAGAACAAACTCTAAACCACAAAAATTATCAGGATGCAAATTTCAGCAGAGAGTCAGTAGGCTGGTCAGAAGTTGAAGTGCTTCTCTACTGGAAATAGCAGATAATCTTTCTCTTAAGAGTTGAATGTCATTAAGAACCTTCCTAAATTGGAAGTTATGAAACTATAGTTCAAATACCTGAAATCCATCGTAATCCTCTAGTTGAAACAGGTATTTCTATCAATTAAGGAAGCAGTATGTGACTCTCCACAAATAATCCCCTTTTTTTAATTGCTCATTATCTTTATGCAGAATATCGTATATTGAATACTGTATCACTCACAGCGCATCCAAGCCGAACCTTTGCAACACAGAAGTGGGAGCTAGATCATCAAATTCAAAAGTGATGTTTCAAAAGATTTGCTGCCTCTGATTATAAAAGTTCTACTTCTGATTCAGACTTAAAGAAAGCTTAAGGGTTATGTCTATGCAAGAATTAATAGAACTCCACAATGGGGCATTTCAAAAAATATGAATGGTAATTAAGGATCAAATTCAATCACGAAATAAATGGAACTTCATCAGCATAAACACACACTACGACACTGACCCTTTGGCCAGCAGGCACATACAAGATGCCAACAAATGAGATAGTTGCAATGGTACCATTCTGTGCAAAGTACTACAAAATGCTGTAGTAACGGGAGAGCAACACAAGTTGATTTGAAATGGCAGATTTATTGAGACAGGCTAAGACAGAAAAACAAAAAAGTGCAGTACTAAGTAATGAACAGGTAGATTAAGAGATTGATTTAAAATAGCTTGGATGGCTTATTAAGTTAACACAGCTGTGTTAATACTGTGCACAGTATTTATCGAGATATAAAGTCTCAGTTTTGGTACCAATCACAGATTTCATTCCACTTTGACTAAATTCAATATGGCGTAAAAGGGGAACAAACACTTCAGTAGGAATTCAGAGATGATTATGTAGGTTTCGGGTGTTAGATTTTGTTGGGGTTTTGTTTGTTTGCTTTTTTTTTTTTTAAGGATGTAATATAGACAGCGATTCATGTATTTGAAAAGTATGAGTGGAGACACTGAAAAGCATTAACATGAAAGAAAAAACTGCACCACAGCCTCCTAGGCATCAATCTTGTGAATGTAATGAGCCATGTCCCTCGACTTCTACCCCTTTGAGTACTCATCCGAAAGCCAACAGACAAAGGGGACAGGGAGGGAACGGAAAGATTAGTGTATAACTGAGTACACAGCTAAATGCTTAGTCTTGTAAAACACATAGTTTAAATGGGGAACCGGGTCACAATTTTGTAAAAATAGCATCTTGATAGAGAAGTGTTAACTCTTTGCTTGATGCAAAGGCATAGAACATAGCTAGGATCTCAGCTGGGAGGAGGGGGAAAGGCCAAAGATTGGAGGTGTTTCATTAATACCAGTCTCAGAACTTTATTACTTCAGTGTGACAAAAATAATAAAAAACCCTTTAGGTATTCACCTCCATTGTAATCCATGAACTGAATCCTGTAAAGACAAGTAAGATGTAAACCTAAGAAGAAAATAACTGTTCAGAGTTAAGCGGTGAGGAATATTCAGTGATATGCTCACCACGACAGATTTTAAAAAGTTATCACCTATAGAAATGTATCAATCCATCATACCAGAACCACAGCAGACTCCAAGCTACCTGCTGAGATAACACTAGTGCTTCATGACTGATACAAGGATTGAAAAAACTTCCCACCCATAAACACCTACTGTCAAAGATTAGATAAAAAGGCCAAAAGCAATCAGTTACACTAAAAGAAATTAAGTGAACATTTGGTCATTCAGAGATTTTCTGTAACCAAAACTAAGTTCTCCATGAAAGCATTAGATAATGGCAACAGCTGTAGTACTCTTAAGTACCTGCCCGTGGAATGCTATTACAAACTCTCCCATTGGATACTCTCTTTCATATGGCTCTGGTAGCTTACACAGTCACATCTAGACGTAGCTTAGTATGGAGAGAAATGAGAAGATAAAAAGGAACCAGTGGGACAGATAGTAACTTGGACAAGGACTTCCACCTCCAGGTAAGTATTACCTAAAACAAAACATACACACACTTAAAACCAACCACAAAACAAAACAAAAAACACAAAAAAACCTAAACCAACTTCAAAGTTCCCCCAGACTTCATGTTTTTGAATAACACCATCTATCAGCAGAGAATTATGTTACAAAAATGGGAAGGCTTCCACCAAGAAAATGGAATAAGATTCTCAAGCCTGCAAAGCTAGTTCCACAAGAAAAACAGAAATCATATGATGGAGGCTACAGCTCACGAAGCCCACGCTTTCTCAGAGTACAACAGCATCTAACAAACAAATGTGATTCTTCCTCCCCACACAAGAGCAGAACTGTGCCCACAGGATGCTGCAGACACCAAAACTGTAAATGGATTCAAAGAAAAACATCAAAAGCCAACTTTAGCTTAAGATGACCCTTAACCAATGTCTGAAGAAAAGTATCACTAAAGGGGAAGAAGAAAAAAAAAAAAAAAAAAAATCTTTCTTACATATGCCTCCCTTTACATTTTTCCTTATGACCACTACTACGGAAAGCTGGTAGGGAAACAAGGATCTCTCACATAATCCAACCCATTTGCTCTGAAGCTGCAAATGCCACTCCTACAAGTGCACAATGTGACAGAGCACTAAAAAAATGGCTTACCTCTTGTCATGGGTGACTAAAACTGAAGTAGGACAGAACCGCCAAGAAAATGAGAAGAACTAGGCAGAAGCGTGGGCTGTAGTCAACAAGAACAGCAAGAGACTTTTTGAACTATGCCTGGTGTTTGACCTACTTCTTGCAAGCACTCTCTAGCCTGACAAAACATACATAAAAGCTTTCCAGATTGCACAAGGAGAACCCTGGTCAGCTACACCTGTATCAGACTGAAGTCTGTTCAAATCTGTATCACATCATCTGTTCAAGATGCATAGGCAAATGAGCAGCATGTGTCAGCACCAGTCACAATTTTTTAGTATCAATCAGCTTCCTGTTCGCCTTTCTTTTTTTGCACTGCCATAGAATCAGCACTACAAAACTCAATCAAAAATTCTAGGAAATTCAAACTGCAACAGAGAAAGCTTTCCAAAAGCTAAGAAACAATGCAATTCATGTCGTCATGTTTAATGAAATATGGCCAGACAAGAGACAGTTCAAAATATACAGTGAAGGAAAAATTCTCAAGACCATTCAAATACTAGAAAAGCAGAGAATTAAGGAAGCAAGTCAGTAAAAATAATGAAAGGCCATTCCAGATACATTATAGAAAAACTAATTAAAGCCACATGTGGAATTTTTTCACTATCAAACAAGTGAAACAAAAATGCACCTGAAGTAGAAGAATACAGGTGGACAGACTGACCCGACTGACCCATTTCCACCTTAATATCGTATTTGCTGGAGCACATGGTACAGGATTTTATTTTAAACATCAGTCTAACACATATCGTAAATACAAAAGGGTATCAAGAAGAAAAGGAACTATGGAGAATAATAACAAGCACATCTATCATAGCAGTAACATCTTTGACAGTACCCTAAGAAAACTAACAGAGCTGTTCAAAGAGGAGAGGCCTCCTCATCAATAGAAGCTCAGAACTGGTGTCAAAATATCCCCAAAGAGAAATCACTAAGAGCAATTAGAGGATTATGTTGTTTGCAAGGAAAACCTTTTCCAGTTTGGTGCTCTGCAGTACACAAGGGTCAGCAAACACACATCTCCGAGAGCATGCTGGACCTGGGAATTCACATTAAACCCCTGGACCAAAATCAAAATAAGCACCATCACAGAAGAATGCATGAGGTACAATGAGGAGTTCCCTCCTACTTCCAGAAATGTAAAAAGAATACAATACTCCATAAAATAGTTCTAGAAAATGCTTCAGCTCATAGACTCTTAACATCTTCTGAACTTCATAGTATTAACACTAGCAGTTTTTTGAAGGGTAACTTTAAGTTGTTCATAGGCACTGGCATATGAAGGGCTGAACCTCTCTCCATTATGTCTTCTACTGTAATGTTAAACAATGAAAAATAACACAAGCAATACTAGAAACTCTAGCAAGTGATACTCCATTAAGCAAATTCACCAGTATAACAGAACTTTGAACACACAGTAAGTTCAGAGGAAAAGAAGTGCCACTAAGAAAAGCATCGAGAAACAACTAATCCGATAAACAGCATAGGCATTCCCCGAAACATAATACTGAGCTCAAAGTCAACTGTTAAAATTTGGCAAAGCTGAAAATCCAACAACATATTAGACACGGAAAAAGATTTTCAGCACTGCATAAAAAGCACTTCATCACCTCACAGACACAATAAAACACTGTGTCCATCAACATCAGAAGGTACCACATGAATTAAGTCTGAAATGCAGTAACAGAGATCACAGTGTGGGGCCACCAACCAAACATTTAAAGGTAAAAACTGTCCAAGAGAAACCCTAAGAGAAAAACTTAACAGGGAAGAAGACTGACCATATCCATGACAAGGGCAAGCCAAACCAAAGTTTTGTCTCAGACGTTTGCTGCTGCTTCCACGCAGATGCAGGAAGAATGAATAGACTTATTTAAGCTTTATGCAGAAGACAGCAGTAATCTCAGGTAAGAAAATAAAAAAGAAAAGTATCTCAATCTTAAAACTTCTGATTCTCTCTGATAATAAAAGAAGTCTCAGCTATGCAGAATTCTGATACTAAAAAGCTATTACCAAATGGCTTACAGATACCCAGTATGGTATAGTACAGGCTATATTTCTCTTGGAGACTTAACATATCAGTGATGTATCAAACTGAGATCAGCTCTTTAAGCACTGTCCACTCATTATCACCCTTGCATCAAAAGTCATTCAGAAATAGTAAAGTCAAGTCTGAAGGAAAAGAAAAAAAAAAAAAAAACCAAACAAAAAACCAAATCCAGTTCTCTCCACTCCCAGCCCCGCCCCCCCCCAGAAAGAATGCCTCTAAAATACAAAACTGCATTTTATTTCAAGTTGCTAGTAAAATCCTACAGAATCAGATAATGTTTAGTAGTTTAGGGCTATACCATCAGCTTTACTTTGTATCTGCCACATTCACTGTGTTTCACATACGAGTAAATTAAGTTTCAAATATACAAGCTTAAGTTCCAGACATTCACTGCCCTGAGAAGAAAAACATTAGCAGACACAATATAACCTCTCTCTGCTGTGGGAATACTGACTATTGTATATTAGAGTCCATCTGTTAAGTAATGACTGATCCAGAATGCATCGCTACTGCAGCAGATTCCCAAGCAGTTTCACATGCATATACATCTCCTGATGCTGAGAGCACTGTTAAACACTCTTACATTTATTTTTAAATATAAGCATCGTTTACAGCAATAGGAACTAATTAGTAGGTAGATCTTACAGGCAAGCACTGTAACAAGCACTGCATGTCCTCCACACAAATGCCGAAACACATTCTAACCTCCCCCGCCAAAGACAAGCCAATGTTAGTCCAGTTGCTGATGCGTTAACAGCCAGAATTAAAATAAGCTTAAATATCAGCAAGAAGAATGAAAGAAGAAAGAAAACCAGAAAAGGATTAAACATCTTTGTATCTGTCATGATCTATACAAAGCCAGTTAATAAAATAACTGCATGTCATTCCCTCATTTTGAGTGCTACTTTTAAAGCAATGGGTAATAATCCAATAAAGTTATGATCACTTGGACCACACTTGTACAAAAAAACCAAAAAAATATTTACAAATCATGTTTCAGTTAAGTGTCAAATAGCCTGTAGAGAGGAGTGGGAAACATACCAGATCACTGTTTTGACATATTCACAAAACTATTAGGGCTTTAACCCTGTGTGTTCAGATAAGACAAATATTAAAATGATCTGACCAAACCAGGTCTTTCCCTGCATGCTGCAGCTTTTCCATTCAGCCTGTGCTAGGTCAAATGCAAATAACTGTCAAATGAAAGAATACACCCTTTTAAAGTGTTTGAAACAAAATACCTTCTTTACATGACTTTGTATAAAATGAGTGGAGGTTAGAAGCACTAAACTCATTTGAAACAAAGGCAGTTTCAATTAATTGCCATTCAGTTTTGAGCAGTCATTTTTCTATCCTATTTTATATGCAAAAATTGAGGATATTTCATTGACTGAACTGCTTCAAAAGCTTTGCTGCAGCAAATCTTGCATTCAGGAGCAGCACCAAATTGCACATAATTGAAAGTGATTCATTTTTAGATCCACTCGTTTGGCTTCTGTAGGTTCCTCAGGCTTTGGTGTAGGTAGCGCAAAAACATTAAGTCATACAGTCCTGCAGTAACTCTTTCACTCCATGAAGTGAGCAGATGACTAAGGAGCTACATTTTAGCATCTTCTCCTTGTTTCAAGCTATTTACCGGTGTACAATAGTATTTTGCAACGCACAGACCTTAAACAAAATTAGCAACACTTACTTTGCAGGCAAGAATGTGTTTTGGAAAGCATGGCAGATTATTAAGACATGAGCAACCCAATACAATACTGCAATACAACTAACTCTTTATTACAGATATTAAAGCGTACTAAATCCTTCCAAAAATCTCCCTCCTCCCCCCTTCTCTACATAAAATACTTAACTAGCTCTGAGCTAACAGCGTTAAACCCTTTGCACGTTTCAGCCACTAAGAAAAGATACCAGCTCAGGCTGTTTCTCATTTTTTTCGATTAAAAACAGATAGATACTACATTCACACCACTCTTCTTCCAACGAGAAAGCCACCAGGTTATAGGGTAGCGTCCACAACCCGAAATTGCAAATTAATCTCTATTTTATTTATTATTATTTTTTTTAACATTGTGAATCGCACACTCTCCGCTTCTGCAGGAAGCGGCCGGGGGGGGAGGCACTGGGAAGGGGAAGAGTGGCCTGTCTGTACCAGGCAGGGTCCTGCGTGGAGTTTCGGGTGCACTGAGGGGGCTTCTGTCACACGCGCGACGGGGAGAAGGGCAGGTCGCGGTATTAACCGGGAGAGAGAGGAACAAGAAGAGTTTGGGAAGGAAAGATGGTCGGAGAGGGGCCGTACGTGTGGGAGGGACACAGGGGCTGGGAAAATGAAGGTCCCTTTCGGGTTGCACAGGGGTCGGGGGGGGGTTAGGGAGCAGACCCGGGAGGAGGTGGGCTGCGCCGGCCGCTGCCCAGGGGCCCTCCACCCCCCGGGGCGTCACCGGGACAGGGTGCCCAGCCGCTTACCAGGTTCAGCACCGTCTCCACGATGTCCCGGTTGCTGACCTCCCCGACCTGGATGAGTCCGATGAGGACGGCGAATTTCATCCGGATATTGCGGATCGGCACCGACGGGTTAATCATCCCCGCGGGGAGCACTACGGACCCGGAGCCCGACGGCCTCAGCTCCCCCATCACCGCGACGCTGCTGCTGCTGCTGCTGCCGCCGCCGGTGCCGCCGCCGCCTCCGCCGCCGGCCCCGACGGAGATGAGTCCCGCGGGCTGCGGGTCCGGCCCCGACACCGGCTTCTCGCTCGCCATTTACCTCCCGCCGTTACCGGCACCTGCCGCCGCCGCCTCCCCGCCCGGCCGGGCCGAGCCGCGCATCCACCGCAGTCGCACCCGGCGGGGCCGCAGGGAGCCGGCCCGAGGCGCAGGCACCGTCCCAGGAGCCGCTCCCCGGCTCCGCTATAATGAGGGATTATTATGGGCGCCGATGACCCGTTAGCCGAAGGCTGCCCAGCCGGGGCCGCCTCCCCGCCCCGGGGCGGGAGGAGCGGGCGCCGCCGCGCGACGAGGCCCCCTGGCGGAGGCGGCCGCCAGGTACAGCGCTGAGGGAGGTGCTCGGGGGCGGAGCCGGGGGGCGGGGCGGGGACATGCAGATGAGCCTCTTAAAGCGGCAGGGCGCTCCCGGGGTGGATTTGCACAGCCGCCCGTAGCCTGACCTGGCACTAAATGAATATTCAGGTCAAGCAAAGCGGCTTACAAACCCACATCTAACGAATCAAAGTAAAATTTGGGAACAGATGGAGAAAGCAAAAATACTTCGTTTTTCAGAATGAAACCTCTTTCATCTAAATGGCAGTGAAATGGACATAAAGTCAATTTTTAAATATTCAAAAATATAAAAGCTAAGATATTTCATTTTTGGAAAGAATTACAAATGACTTGGAATAATTGCTTTCAATTTATTTAATCAGGAAAAAAATGAACTAGAGTATTAAAACAATTTTATAATTGATACAGTTTAATTTAATGCTATTTATATTATTCCAGACTGTTCGTCCTCTAGAAAAAAGAGTGCATGCCCAGCGGCCCTCTGTTATTTGCACTTCATCACACCAGTATTTGAAAACCTAAATCCTTCATTGCCTGTGGGGGAACAGCAAGAGGCCAAGACCATTTTCCTTCTACACTGAATTCCACCTGGCTTAGTACATGTGCAATTTTCTGTTCAATTTATGCTATAAACACCTAAATGTGGCTTTCGGTAAGTAATATGCAACATAGTTCATAACGTTCATTACCCATCTTGCCCAAAAATGAAAATATTTTCTGTGAAAAAGAATTCTCAAGTTTTCTAGGCTTACTTTCTACTTTCTCACATAAAATCACAATTTCCGTCAGGTGGCAGTGTTCTATTATTGCCCGTACAGAGAAGCACTCCAAATTTTGGAGATCCCTTAGAGGAGAGGCATCATACTCATAAAGGCCAGGCTTTCTGATTAGAGCAGACTTAAATTATTTAGAAGAACCACCTGGGAGAAGAACAATTCACCCATTAAAAAAATTGTCCTGGTTTCGGCTGGGATAGAGTTAATTGTCTTCCTAGTAGCTGGTACAGCGCTGTGTTTTCAGTTCAGTA
>JAVKLA010000026.1:2532505-2548505 GCA_034782735.1 Sagittarius serpentarius
TTCTCTGCCGGGCCGTCCCCACACTGGTCCCACGCTGTTGCGTGGGGAAGTGTCTGGGTATTGACCTTTTGGGGTGTTTTGGTGGGTTTTTTTTTGAGCAGATTGAGTCTTAGCAGGTGGCCAGGTTTGAGTGAGGGTGTCAGGGGTTGTGCTGGGGCTCCTGAGCTGTGGTCCCCTTGGGCATGGGGAGGGGTGGGGAAAACCCTGGGGTCCGCCCGCTTGAGAGCTTGCGTGCTGCTGATTCAAGGAGAGGGATATTTTTCCAGAGTTCTTGTTAATACTTGCACTCCTGGTTCTTGGTGGTCCTGTTGCATACAGGGACATCCAGTCGACGGCGGTTTTGCTGAGCCCCTTGGTTTCAGTGGTGCCTCATGGCAACGAGCATTTTTTCAAGCCTCTCCAGTATTATATCAGAAATGCCTCTGGTGTTTTGAGGAGGCTCAAATTGTTCAAATAGTTGTTTGAATAAAGTTGTGTATATTTGCCCTACATGTGCTGGAGATAATCCATCCCTGTTCAAAAACATGTTCTACGTTGGCCACATAGTGACTGTCATTGCAAAGCTGAATTTTACAACAGGTCTTTTATCTTGGTCTCAGAATACCATTCATCCTGTCTCTTCTGTAACCCCAATTTGGGAATTAGGCTGGATTTCCAGTCAGTCCTCCTTATATCAGCTTTAGATAATAAACTACATAAACACAATGAATCAGCAGGACTCAATCACCACATCCTCCCGGATTACAGCAGCTGCTCTAAGCTGCACCAAAAGAAGAAAGAGAAGACCTCAGGTCTGTACTATGAGATGCATTAGCTCTACATACTTGTAAACACAGTATGTTACATTTACTTGTTTGCAGGGTCCATAGGTGCTTGACAGTATGCATAGCGCAGATACATACACACGAGTAAAACAGTGGTTAGCTGGGAATCACAGGACCAACATCATTTCAGAAAGCCGCAAAAGCTGGGGACAAAACCCAAAAGATTGGTTATGGGAGATAAGAAAGCACAAAGTTTCCTTGGAAGGAAATTCCTTTACAATTTGCCACTTTCCATGAGCAACCTTGTATGACTCAGTGTACAGGTATACTTTAATTTTGTATACTTATGGAGGGGCCATTCCCACCAGCCCTGTAGCAGAACTAGAAAAACTGAATACACATGCACTTAACTCCTTTGCCACAGAGTCAGCCCATCTTTCTTTAATCCCCCAAAGAGGGATGTTCCAGTGAAGTAACCAGGCTGACTTTCAACTGTAGTGGATGAGAAGCTCTTGTATATCACAGGGTGAGTTCTGGACACAATAACTTCCAGCTAGTTCATAATGATGAGCTGCTGGAGTAGTGTGTTTCAAATTGCGCTTGTTATTTCTGTCCTTGGCAGAAGTAAGTCCTGTTCCAGAAGCTTTTAAAAAGATTCTCCAGAAAAAACTAGGCAAAACCCCTTAACTTGGAAATGTCAGTGAGAGAGCTCATTACCTGTTTGACTTTGCCGCATTTCCCATAAAAACAAACAAACAAAAAAGCCAAACCAAAAGGGAAAACTTTTGACTATGTAGGAACATTAAATTACTGTTCCAGTCTACAAAGCAACCAATTATGCAAGTGTTGAAGTTAGACTGCCCAAAACTGTTCATCTTGATTTCAGAAAGGAATATTTCATGTTCTTAATGATCCTATCTGGCAACCAGGTAACCTTTTAGAGTTTGGAGGTCTTCAAGTTTGTGTAAACATAAGTTACTTAATTATACATGTAAATATTTTTTAAAATCCAAGAACATGTGACCTTTTTGGCAAAACTGAAAGCTAAGCCTAGAGCTCTGTGACGGTCACTAAAAATTGTAGCACTCTTAGGAGCTAACACCCAACCATTCTGCTCTTTATTATTCCCATACCGCATCTATATGGTGAGGCATGTTGCTGCAAATAGTATGGTTGGCTGAAAGCCTCATGTTGGCTGATAGGTTGACCAGTTTCCTTGTTCTGATTTATCACGTGGCTGCTGCCTGTTAAATGGGTAGGGAATTGAGTTATAATTGCTTTTCTACAGTGGGGTATATGAATTTGGATCTCTGTCCACTGACCAACTTACAAATCCCCAAATAACTTTGTACCTTTGAGATCCATTGTTAAATTTGCTTAAAATTTGTCAATGACTTTTTGTTAATCTTTGTGATGGAACTGATGGACCAATAGCACAACCACATAAGCTTCCTTTCTCTAGGAAAGTAGGATAACAAAATATGGTTTGATATGTTTTATTATCCATTCTATACTTCATACTACTATTCATGAAAGACTCCCATGATTTACACATGTACCCAAATGCTGGGGTAATTCTTGACTACAGCTCTTCCATATACAACTATCAATGCATTCCTCCACATTGCATTTCTGATAAAGTTGCAATCATGAGTTTGTTTAGAAGTTGTGTTTTTGAAATCCTTCGTTATATAATTTCCAGCTTAGGACTTGAACTGGGTGACTGTCTTTTCCTCTGCTGAAATCACATGATAAACTACATGCAGTATAGGAAAAAAACTTACTAAAAGAAGGTGAATTCCCAACATTACGTTCACCAGGAGAGACTTCCTTTAGTTCTTAAACTCATATTTGGTTTTACAAATAAATCTTTACAAAATCATTTTCTCTTTGTTTTTACAGGTTGGAACACTGTTAAGAAGTAGCTCTCTTCTCTAATCAAGAGTATTTGTTTTCGATAAGCAAACTTTCATTGAAGTGAGCCATTCATCAACTCATGTGAATGTTACTGTAGCACCAGCATTCTGAAAGAACAACAAATTTGTAACACTAATCTCAGCCCTGTAGTAATTGCAGCTCTGGTGTTCATTTGCTTCCATTTTAACACCTCATCAGACTGAAAATTAAAATAAGAGTACGTACACTAGAAATGCTACAGAGCATGATTCATTTCTTTTCTCTAAAAATAATGTTTGTCTCATCTCCTTGATATTGACATATTCCTGAGGTGGCCTGTTGGGTCCCAGTCCGGCAAGGTGTTCTGCATTAGCAAATCCCGATATTTGCATAGTTACAACCATTTTCAGTTCAGCTTGCAAGATCAGTCATTGACACAGGCCCAGACTAGGTGTGGCAGGAGACAGTATGTGTGGGAGGGTCCTATGCACTCCTTTATTCTTCACAAAGACAAGACTGATGCCAGGATCTGATCTCGTCCCTTTCTGTACCTTTCACAACACTTGCTCCCCACTGAAATGAGAGAAAGCAATGCCTTTGCTCCCAGAGCATGCCTTTGGTTCACCTGTAGTAGATGACGGGCAGTTTCTTTTATGATAGTCTTCAAATTTTCTCAGCATCCCTTCTCCATAAATGCCAGAAGGTGATCTCAACTATAATTGCAAAAGCCAAAGAGAAAGACATGTATCCATGTTCCTACGCTTGCAACAAACGAACAGATGGGGAAGAAAATAAAACTAACAAACAAGTGTTTAAAGTTTTAGCTCAATTTTTATTTCAGTTGTAAAATAAATTGTAGCAATACTATTTTATTTTTGGGGTAAAAAGATAAGAAAGCTTGAAAAAACATGTTTTAGGAGACAGACTCTTGGCTACAAATAATGGAACTAAAGTGAATAGCACTGCTTTGTACAGCCATATATTTACACAAAAATCTTAGCAAAAAAAAATATTTTTTTAACAGTGAAATGATATAGATCAGGACTGAACCATGTTTGAAAGAGTTAGAGAATTTTCATTTATCTGACACAGTGGCATCAAAATACTGCTTGCTTTACCATGTCTATATGAGGACTCCTGTTGTGTTTAATTAGACTATTCTCATGAGTAAGGATAATGTGATTTGTTCCTGTGCCAGGCTTAGGAAGTGCTATTAGCCCATTTCTCTTGAAAATTAGGATTTTTTATAAGTTTAAAATAAAAAAGCTAGGAAATACAAACTGAAAGGCCATCACAGCATCTAAACTTACCCGGCTGTGCATATGTATTGCACCAAACAGTTCCATACACTGTTTTTAAACTTCCACACGACAGGGTGCATTAAAGCAGAAGTAAAAATCCTGAAGTTAGACTTTTCTTGCTACTCTAAGTGTAAATGATTTCAATCTGGTTTTTTTTGTAATTCCTTTTCTTTAGTCTTGAAAGAGAAAAGACATGAAAAAAAACCCCACCCTTGTATGTATTTCCAGAGGCAAGTTTTGTTATACCCTGTGCAATTTCAGAAACATTGTAACAGGCCTTCCAAGAGAGATTATAAACATTTCAATCACTGTGAAGCGGATGAAGCCAGTATGACTTCACTAAGTTATTTTGATTTTTATTGCAATAGGTTATCCAAATAATTCAGTTGTAATTTAAAAAAGATGTAGTTAATATCTATATGAAATTTATATTATTCAAAATAAAATTTCTCTCTATGTTTTACACTCTGAGCAGTAAAAATAAAATAGACATTATGTTTGTTCTCATGGTTGTAAATACTACTGGGAAGAATTCATTAAATGTGAGCTTTTAGAGTAAAAAGAGGTAATAGTCTGAGAAGTAGTTAAGCAGTAACCAGATCCACTTAAAGTATAACTCTTAATTTTAAATGAAAATATGTATTCAATTTGTCTTTTTTTTCTTAATTGTTTTTATTATAGTATAATCATAGTAAAAGATGCATAAACGTAAATAGCAGGATTCATGATATTACAGAAAACATACAGCACAATTTGTTATGGTAATGCATAGCTCTTACGTTCTTTGCTTTGAAAGGGTTTATTCTGTGATTGATTCACAAATCTTGCTTTAAAACCAATAGTTTGAGCTGCTTAATCAATTCAGCTATTCTATTATCATCTCTTTTATTTTTTACAAACTTAACTGTGAGACCCTTTTCAGTACTGAAATGAATACAGTAATTTTAAATATGTAAGTTATTATTAGGTCAATTATTATGAAGGTCAATTATTAATATCGACCTCTTTGTTGGTTCTCTCCATAACTGATTTTTCATTTCATTGTTACTGATATCTCGTCTCCTTGATCTGTAGATGCTTCAGTCTATATTGTTGGCTCTTGCACAATGGGAATTTGGTAACATGAGGACCCATAAAGATCTATTTTCTGGACAACAGTAAAGGTCTTAAGCAAAATCGTGTTAGTCTCTCCTCTCCCCATATTCCTACTCTTTTTTAAGTACTCCATTTGCATACAGCATGCCAAGCTGCCAGCTAACTTTAAGAATTTTCCTCTGACGTTCATCATGGTGTGGCCAATTCACAAAGAAATCAGTCCGTACTGCCATTGTTAGTCCAAGATGCTTTTTACAACTAGATATCCATGTGCTGGTTTTAGCAAAAAATATTTTTTCTTATAAGTTCCAAACTCTAATAAGGGTTGAAAACATGTAGCTCTTACAAAATTAATTCAGGTGTCTTAAAAAGGATACAACAAGCAAGCATTGTGTTAAGTTCCATATATATGAGCTAAATTATTGTTACTTCTGACATTTTTCTTTTAATGTGTTTCTAGACAGATGGAAATTAACTTTTGGTGGAAACATTCTCTGCAATAATACAACAAACTAATCATTGCTATTATACATGTATATTTGTTGAAGAAAAAGACCTGATTCATTGGCAAATGACGGGGTTTTTTTATATGCTTCTGCATGTTTATACTTCAGCTACTTGGAACCAAATAAATGCTTAGACAGAAAGGATCCTGGTCACACGCTTTGTCTGTACACTGCAATATGACTAACAAAACAGGAGACAAAAAGGATTGCAATCTCTCATATTTCATCAGAAGCATTTTCCCAAACAGATACCATTAAATTATAACTTTAAGGACTTAACATTTGTAATACACCAAGGAATAAGAATGGAAGGTTTAAAACTGATAGGCTCGTTTACGTCGACAAAGTGTATGTGTTTGATAGCCTGATTTTATTATCAGGGAACAGTCAACAATTTACCAAAATATCATTGATATTATCAGCGGGTACCTACAGTAACTATGAGTATTATTTGACATTATTTCCCACTCTACTCAGCACTTGCTTTCCTGCTCTACTCAGCACTTGTCAGGCTGCACCTGGAGAACTGTGTCCAGTTTTGGTCCCCACAATTCAAGAAAGGTGCGGACAGACTGGAGAGGGTCCAAAGGAGAGCCGCAAAGATGATCAAAGGGCTGGAGAACCTGCCCTAGAAAGAAAGACTGAAGGAGTTAGGTCTTTTCTACATGGAAAAGAGAAGGCTCAGGGGGGACCTCATCGCAGTATTCCAGTACTGAAAGGGCAGCTACAAAGAGGATGGAGGCTCTCTCTTCACAAGGAGCCACATGGAGAAGACAAGGGGCAGTGGGTACAAGTTGCACTGGGAGAGTAGACATAAGAAAGACATTTTTTACAGTGAGAACAATCATTCATTGGAACAACCTCCCCCAGATGTGCTAAAGTCCCCATCACCAGAGGTTTTCAAGATTAGATTGGGCAGGATGCTAGGCTCTCTTTCCCATGAAAGGTTGGACCAGATGGTCTTTGGAGGTCCCTTCCAACCTGGACTGTTACATGATTCAATGATTCTATGATTATCTTCCTAAATTATATATTTAGCTATTACAACCGTAACATTAGAAATAGTTCAATAAAAAACAAACACAAAACATCCAGTAAACATATTCATTATATTCCTGCAAAGCAACTTCAGAGAAGTTTCATGAGTGAAAGTAAGTGCAGGATTTATCCAAAGGGATTTTTTTAGCTGCTTGTTTGCTTGCATTAAAATGAAAAGAATGTGTTATTCAGGATAGGTCTTCTGTTTTCTGACATCACTACCAAAAAAAAAAAAAAAGCCATCTATCATCTAGAAAAGAAAATAGCTATGATACACTTCTTCAAGTTCCAAGTATTCCAAGTATTATTTTTTTTCCTTGCTTTATGATTACCTTTCAGGATATTGTATTGATATTGGCTTAATCATTTCGATCTATGACTGTAAAAGAAGGGGTGTGGCACACAGCAGGGAAAAGGATGTATTTCTGGATGTTTACAGTTACCCCAAGAAAGTAAGTCAAAATTACCCTGTCATCAGAATTCCAGTAGGGTTTATGTTTAACGTCATGATCTTGAATTAATTGTTCTCCGTCTTTCCTCAAGTAGTGCTTAAAACTGGACTGGCTACTACAGTTGAGACTTTACAGTACTGTATAGAGTGGAGAGATTATTTCACATGTCTTGCAGGCTACACCTTTTAAAGAAAAAATGCCAGTGTTGTTTGCTTTTATTGCTGCAACGTGACATTGTTGACTCTTATTCAGCTTATGATCCTCTGTTGCCCCTGGATCCTGTTCTGCAGAACTACAAACAAGCTGGATGAGCCACATCCTGTATTTGTGCAATTTAGTATGCCTTCTAAAAGTAATGCCTCACACTTGTGTCTGTTCAATAACATCCTGTTTTTCTCAGACTATTCCTACAGTTTGTCAGGATCATTTTGAATTCTAATCTTGTCCTTCAGTGTACACACAGTTGCTTCCAGCCTAGTGTTGTTTGCAGATTTAATAAGCACACATTCTATTCCATCATCCAGATCATTAATGACATTATTATATAGTATCAAACCTTGGTCACCCTTGCAGAAGCACACATGGCACCATTTTCCATGTGGACAGTGAGCCATCAATATCTAGTCTTCATTATAATGAAGAGTATGTATAGGTTCATTATAACCCTGTAATAAAAGTTACATACAGACCATGTTTCCAAGTCTTGCTTTCAGAATATGTTCTAAGACATTCCTAAAAGCTGAGCTGATAATGAGGTGCATGACATAGAGTAATTCAGACTGGCACGGTCCTTGGAAGGTGACGTGTTCTAATCCTCCCTTCTCTGACTCCCCAACCCTCAACACTGTGAGGGCTTAAGCAGGATTAACTGTGAAGTTAGATCCAACGTTGAACTTAGGTTGCTGAGGGACCTTGTCCAGTCAAGTTTTGAATATCTCTGGAGTTGAAGATTTTCCAGCCTGTCTGGGAATTTGCTTCCGATATTTGGCCATACTCATGGTGACTTTTTTTCCCTTTGTCATTATCAGGAATTTGCCCTCCTGCAACTTTGTTCATTGCCTCTCATATTTTCACTGTGTATATCCAAGAAGTCTGGCTCCATCTACTCTCTTTTCACCTACTGTGTGGTTGAAGACAGCAGTTAGCTGTCACTTAGCCTTCTTTTGTTCAAAATGGAACAAGCCCAGTGCTCTCAGCCTCTCTCTGTATATCACGTGCTCTCGTTCTCTAACCATCTTGATACCCTCCAGTGGACTCACTCTGCCCGTTTGTCAATGTCTTCCTTATACTGGGGAGCCCCGAACTTGACACAATTCTCCAAACAGTCTCACAAGTGCCAGCTGGAGGAGAATAAGCACTTCAACTAACCCTTTGGCTATATTCTTACTAATGCAATCTGATTCGTGTTTAAATTTGCATTGCTGCCGAAGTGCACTACTTATTCATGCTAATCTTCTTGTCCTTTAGGTAACCCTAGGTCCTTTTCTATGAATCTGCTTTCTATATAGTCAGCCTCTGCCATTACAGTATTCTATCCCAGGTGCAGGATTTTGCATTTGCCTTTGCTGAATTTCATGAGACGCTGTTAGGTTCCAGAGCACATTCCCCCCTGTCTAGTAATTTAGTTGGCCGAGTTAAGGAGTATAGCTGGCTCAGTCCAAGGTCAGCTCCTTCACTGGTAAGAGCTGTTATGAAGCAACACAGAAATGAAGGCATGCCCCTCCGTTCCCTTGGGAACTGCTTTTAAGCTGAGGCTGTGCTGCTGGCCCCTGCCCGTGCTATATTGCAGTTGTGTAGCATCTACATCTGTGCCTGGTCTTGTACCTCCTTGATCCTGACCCTGGCTCAGACCCTCTGGTTTGGCTTTGGACCTACCTAACATGGCATTGGACCTGCCTTGTCACTGCAGACTTTTGAGGTGATCACTGGATTGGAGCTGGACCTGTTCACTGTGTCCAGACCTGATCCTGACCCAGATTTAATGACTTAACATTCTGGATCCTTGCTAGTGAGGTCTGCTCCTGCCTGCCTTGCTGCCAATTAATTTTTCCTTGCAGGGCAGCCAGCACCTGCTGCTCCCTGGCACATTCCTGCTAGCCTGTTTCTCTCCCTGTTGAGGTCCCTCCAAATGCCAGCCCAGCCCTCCACCTTATCAACTATTCCTCTCAGAAGTATCATTCACAAAACAGAGTGCACTCCATCCTGTCATTCTGTCTTTAATAAAGACATTAAACAGTATTAGTGCGAGGGCCCTGAGAGCATCCTCCCTCCTGGAGGTCTGGCTCCCTGGGCTTAGGGCCAACTTGGGGATAGTGCAGCTGAGGGCCGTCCCCCTTCTTTTGGTGGCCTTGGACAGAGTGGTCCCAGACAGCTCTGCAGGAAGGCCTCAGCAAAGGCTGACTCCTTTCTCTTGGAAGCTGCTTTAAGCTGCAGCTCAACTGTTTGGCCCCCACCTGAGCTACAGCTTCTATTGCATTGCAGCCACACCCATGCCTGGTCATGGGCCCTGCTGATCCAGACTTGAACCCTGACGTGTGGACTGATTTCCTGGCTTGACCTCAGCTGTGCCTCACCACCACAGACTTGCCTTGCGATCACTGGACAGTGTCTGACCCTGGCTACCACAGCCTGACCCCACTTGCCTCATGTAGGTACTGTGGGACTGAGTCCTCACCGCGAAGGCTCCTGCCCTGCTGCCTGCGTTGTTGCACTCAGCTCCTGGCTCCCCATCCCTTGTGGAGCAGTGGGCTTTCACTGCTTCCTTACAATCAGCCCACATATCCATCCTTGAGGATTGCCACTAACAATCACCTGCCAGGCGGGACTTTGAGCTGCTGACCGCTGCCAGCTCTGCATGCACTTTGTAGTCCACCCATCCAGTACCTCTGTCTCGTGTGTACAAAGATACTATGGGAGAATATGTCAAAAGCTTGGCTAAAGCCAAGGTAAACAGCATTCACTGTTCTCCCCTTATCCACAGAAGGCAATCAGGTTGGTCAGACATGTCTTGCTTTGATAAATCCACACTGACTGTTCCCAGTTACATTCATCTCCTTAATGTGTCGGAAAATGACTTCCAGGAGGACTTGCTCCACAATTTTCCTGGGGACTGGTGTGAGGCTGACTGGCCTGTTGTTCCTACAATCCTCTTTCTCAGCCTTCTTGAAGATGATTGTGATGTTTGCATTTTTCCAGTCATCAGGAATTTCCCCTCATCACCGCGACGTTTCAAAGATGATATCGAGCAGCCCTGCAATGACATTGGCCAACTCCCTCAATAGTATTGGATGCATGTGTATGTCCAGCTTGCTTAAATTATCATCAGCTCACTCTTCCTCTACCATGGGTAGCATTTGACTCTGCCTCAGACTCTGCCACTAGGCCCAGGGACCTGTGAGGGACCAGGGACTGGGAGCAGACCTTGCCAGTAAAGACTGAGGTAAGAAAGCAACGACTACTTCGGAATTTTGTGTAGCCTTTGTCACTAGTACCTCAACTTATTCAGCAACAGGTCCACATTTTTCTTACTCTTCCTTTTGTTTTACCTATTAAAGCTCTAGTGACCCTTCAGGTCCTTTGCCAGTTTTAATCCCAACTGAGCTTTTGCTTTCCCCGTTCCTTCCCTTCCTTCGAGCAGTGTCTCTGTAACCCTCCTGGATAGCTTGTCCCTGCTGTGGATAGCTTGTCCTTACTTCCACCTTCTGTACACTTGATATTTTGCATTTGAGATCAATAAGGAGTTCCCTGTGAAGCCAGACTGGCCTTCTGCTATATGTGCTTAAGTTCCAGTACACCAGGATGAAGCCATTCTTGCATTTTGAGGAAGATGTCCTTGAAGATCAATCAGCTTTCCTGGTCTCCTTTGCTCTTCAGGGCAGCCTCTGATGGGATCCTGCCAAGCAAATCCCTGAACAAGCCAAAATCTGCTGAGGTCAAAGCCCTTTATTCTGCCACTTGCCTTCATTGATTCTCTCAGGATCTTGAATTCCTATCATCACATGGTCACTGCAGCCAAAGCTTCCATTTATATTCATATCACCAACCAATTTTTCTTTATTTCTTAGTAGAAGACTCAGCAGATTACCTTTGCAGTTAATCTCATGTATCATCTGTGTCAAAAGACTGTCCTCAGTGGACTCCAGAAAACTCTTGGACTGCTTACTCACCACCATGTTACCCTTACAGCAGATACTGGAGTGGTTAAGGACCCCGCCATGAGAACCTGGGCCTGCAATCGTGGGGCTTCTTTCTGTTGTTCAAAGAAAGCTTTGTCCTCCTCCTACTCTTGTTGAGGCAGTCTGTAATAGACGCTTATGACATCTTCCCTATGTTGACTTCCCCTATGATTCTGTTACATAAGCTTTGATTTGCCTGTTACCTTTTCCATAGCAGTGCTCTGTGCATTCAAGCCTTTTCTCTGCAAAGCAGGGAGCCCCTCCTCCTTGCCTCGCAGCCAGTGGTTCCTAAATAGTCTATATCCATCCATTCCAGTGCTCCAGCTGTGTGAGCTATCTCACTACACCCCTATGATTCCAGTGAGGTCATAAGTCTGAGACCACAGCTATGGACTATGGACTTCTAATTCCTTCTGTTCACTTCCAGTTCTGTGTTGGGAAGTTGAGAAGTTTCCCATCCCACTGGATCTGCAGCTGCGCTGCTTTCTCGGGGGAAGAGTGAACCTGCCCCATTATACTGTTCATCAGGCACTTCTTCCCTGCCCCCCTTTCTTTGCCTTCTCTTCAAGCTTTGGGCTTTATCCCCTGACAAGCATAGTCTAAAGGCCTCCTCATGAGTTGAGTCTGTTAATAAACATGCCACATTTTGACTGATAGACGCTATCTCCCTGTAGTTGTCTTCATTCCTCAAAGAGAGTGCCATGGTCATAAAAGCCAAAACGCTGCTTACAAAACCAGCTGCTCAGCCAACTGCTGATCCACAGCATATTTCCTGCCCTAGCCTATCTGGGCTCCTGTGCCCTTCCACCTAGGTCACAGAGCCCTGGAGTCTCCCTTGACAATGTTGGTGGTCACAAGGATGACAGAGATAATGGCCTGAGGGCTGGGCAAGCCTTGGCAATCTCTTTGCAACATCATAGATCCAAGCCCCTGGAAACAAACCTCCAAACATGACAAGCCTGATCAGTGGCTTGGTGCCTCTTGTCACCTGCAGAAAGCAGTTTCTAACCATTGCAGCCTCTTAGTGCCTCTTAATGTTACCGTTTCAACGTATGGATTGCTTGCATCCCCTGATGGAACTTGTTCTTTTTCCCCTGTTGCAAGAGTCCTCCAGTTGCACATGTGCAGTAATAGAAAGAGCCTTCTTTCTGTTGGTGGAAGTCACAAGTATTTCCAGCGACCACCCACGCCAATGTAGCTTCTGGCTGACCTCTGACAAATCTTCATGGAGAACTTGTGGATTTCCTCCCACTCACTCCCTCCAACACCGTGCAGTCTGTTCATCAACCTTGGCACCTTCACCTGGTGGCTTAATGATTTGAGCAGAGCACACCTTGTACAGGTGACGACACCATCACCTCCAGCTGAGGCTTGGAGAGAAGCAGCAGGTACTCTCTGCAGCCTGGGAGAGGGGTGGTTAAGTCCTCTTTCAAGAGCTTCATCTCGGTCAAGGCTTCTGTGCCAGGAGCAGTCAGTCTGGCTGCTGCTGGGGACCGTGTGTTGTGGTATGCCAACATCATCCTTGTGCTGACTTGTGGACCTCTGCAGTCTCAGAAAGAGCCTGTAGGCTCCTTTGGTTTTCCCTCTGGTGCGAACCATTTCAGTGGCTGCAGAGTTCCTGTTTTTATACCTTTTGTGGCGTTCCTGGTCAGCGGCACTCCCTAGGAGCTTGTTGAATAAGACGCTCAGCACAACCCTGTTTCCCTCCCACACGCACTAGATTACCTCCCTGGCAGGCAACTTCTCATAGTGTTTTTTGGCTGCTGGCCATGATACATTCACTGTGTGAATGCTAAGTCAGTTTTTTGTAAATTACTCTTGCGCATAGGTGAAGGGAAAAAAACCCACAAGTTTTGGGTGTTCTACGTTTGTCCATAAAACAGCTGCATTAGAGGAAGAAGTTTTGAAAACTTTTTCCGCAGATGCATCCCCAGCTGAAGTTCTTGGAAGGATTTGGTCTGTACTCTTCGGTCTTCAGTCAGTCTTCCTAGGACTGCAATAAGAGGACAGTTAGAGAGAGGGAGTGGGAGGCTGGTAAAGTAGACTGAGCTTTACTGAAGCTATTTGCACACTTCTGTAATGTGACAAATTTGTCTTCACTTTCACAGTTATATATAATTTTCTTGATAAAAATACACATTTTTTCAACAATCTTTTTATAAATGTACAAGTTTTTTGTATGTGAAGGTCCATGAATAACATTTATTTACCAGGATACCCAGTGAACTAGGGAAAGTCCCCAGGAAAACCATACCTTCCAAAATGTGTCTCATAAGGGCCGTAAAAGTTATTGCAAGATATTCTAATGTATCATTTGAAAAATAGTAGGTGATCAAGCAATTATGCTGTCGTAATATGTAAGCACAAGGGAGCAGTTATAATTGCACAGGAAAACTTAACTTTGGCATTTCTGGGCTGTAGGATTGTCCTTTCTACAGCTTTTTTTTTTATTTTTCTTGAGTAAATCAAAGGTAGCTTTTAAGGATACATGAATACAACTTATTCTACATAGAACTTCATCAGCTTCCCTTTTTTCTGCTTTTTTTTTTCTTACATTGAAAGAACTTCAATCTATTTCTGTTTATACTAACATGATGCAGTATAGCATCAAGTTATTTTCCCTACAATTTATACAGACCTGGCAAGTAGTAACTCAATTGCAATGTTTGAACAGTGCTAATGTTATATTTGATCAGAACTGTCAGTCTCACTCTGCCTTGTACACATTGCATCTCAAAAGTTTGCATGTTTAAGAACGGGTCATCAAGACTCACAGCTTTGACTCATTTTCTTGGAAAGCTATTTTGTTCTTATCAACCACCACACAGTTCAATTACTTGCAGTTTCCAGCTTCAGGTAGACACACAAATGCTATCTTTAATTTCTTTATGGATAGCTTGCAAGGTATTTGGGTTTGATGTAGGCATGAGGGAAACAAGACAGCTTTTACTTCAGCTTTTAACTTCAGTGTTGAGTATGGATAAAGGTTACATAAATAATTTCTCCTTTCACAGAGCTTGTCTCCACTGTTTAACAGAAGAGCCCAACAGATCTTACTACAGTATTGTATTTCCACTTTTATTTCTTTTTTAAGCTTTAAAGATTCTTCATATTTTCCCTATCCATGACAGCTTTCTTTGCATATAACACTGTGAGAGCTGTTATCACCATAACTGGGCTGTCTAACCTGTATCTTTATATTTTTTGCAGAGGTAAGCAAAATTATAAGTAAAATATCTTACATCATACCTCTTTCTTTTCCCCAGAATTTTGTCATTATCTGTTTTTAAGATGCCTTAAAAGTTTAGATAGTCTCAGTTCACTGTTTAGTGCAGAGTATTATGCTTGCACATATTCTGTGTGGGCTCATTTGGAATTATTCTTAGCCTCCTGAAATCAAGTTTTAGCAAGATCAGCCTGAGAAGGCTTTCTTTTCAAACATTGTTAGTTCAGTTTGTGAATGGTTTGCACCATTGATTGGACTTCCACTCTTGCATTTAAAAGCAAAAATAGAGTAATTACCTTATAAGCTTCTGGCTAAATGTTTCTTTAGCAAAACTAATAAAATCCCATTTTGGCTTGCTGGTGATCCAAGACACTCTGATAAACATTTTACATCTACTGTCTGTTTGCTCTGCCTTCTGCTCTCAGACCAGTGCCCTTCCAGAATATAATTTTGTTTCAGCATCCATTTTCATTCTCAGCACAACTACTGCATGGTGGGACGGATACCTTTATTTAGTCTTCTTTTCTCCCTGTGTATTCACAGAAATGGTCTGATTGACCAGTTCCACTGATAGATTTTGTGTTGTTCTCTGCCTGTATCAGTGATTACAGCAGTATGGTTTGGATTATCTGTGGGCTCTGTCTGTAGAGAAATCACCTAACAAAGCCTGCCTTGGAAGATCTAAATGGAGTACTTCTCTTTCTCTGGGTTTTTTGGGTTTGGGGTTTTTTTTTGAGGCAACTACCCCTATATATAATTGCCTCCGGAGGTGGCAAATGTGCTCATATCCTGTGTGAAGAACAGCCTAGAGCTGACCAATATGAAAGGGTGACTAAGAGTGTGTTTGAATAAGAACTCAAATCAGGGCTGCACAGTAAGCATCTCCCTTCACCATCAAGTTCACTTCAGCAGCTCTGGGGCTCTGCTTTCCTTGGGAGCTTCCTTCTCTCTGAACTGGAAATTCAAGCTCTTTTGTTTTCTCCCTTCCCATCAATTTTGCACTTCTTTCTGCATAAAGGTCCAGGAGAAAGGATAAGCATTGTCCCACTGCCTTATCATTCCAGGATGGTGGCTGGGGCAGTATCCTTGCAACTGGGTACCAAGGGTTCAAAACCCACTCAGATTAAGAGATTTACATATACTTTTGAGCAGATTATTGAGTATTGCTGGCACAACTGTCTGCATAGGATATAAAAAGCAGTTTCCGCTGTATCCTCTTTGGCTTCTGATGTAAAATGAACTCAGTCTTACCTGTTAGTGACAGGTACAGTCTTCAGTGTACCACCCCATAGATTGGACTCGTTCAGGTGTTTAGATGGTGTTAACTTGTTTGTTAAGAGATCTGTAAGCTTCAGTATGAGGTTTAGATGAGCAGCAGCTGAAGCTGAAACATTGACCTCAGAGCTAGAAAATGGTCCCTGGCTCATTTTATGTAACTGTAACGGGTTTACGTGGCAAGGTTTTGGTAGCGGGGGGCCACAGGGGCGGCTTCTTTAAAAGTTGCTAGAAGCTTCCCCTGTGTTCAATATAGCCAATGCCAGCTGGCT
>JAVKLA010000026.1:2558842-2578568 GCA_034782735.1 Sagittarius serpentarius
TTCTCTTGATGCAGCCCAGGATCTGGTTGGCCTTCCGGGCTGCGAGCGCACATTGCCGGCTCATGTCCAGCTTTTTGGTGACCAGCACCCCCAAGTCCTTGTCCGCAGGGCTGCTCTCAATCCCTTCATCCTCTAACCTGTATTGATGCCGGGGGTTGCACTGACCCGGGTGCAGGACCTTGCACTTGGCCTTGTTGAACCTCATGAGATTCATATGGGCCCACTTCTTTAGCTTGTCGAGGTAATATAGGTGCGAAGGTCTATAGGTGTGAAGCATTTGTATCCTTCCTGATGGAACAGAGAAAACAATTTTCTGACTGGAAACATTCAAGTGCGTGGTACAACATAATGATGTTTATTTTCATACTGAAACAGAAAAGTTTCTGAGTTAACCAGAGAATGCAAGCCTCTAGCCAGACCTCTTGCCAGTATATGAAGTTTGAGGGAGGAATCCCCAAAGAAACCTCTGTGATTTTGGGGGCATCATGATTTCATAAGAATAAAGTCTCATTGGATGGGCTTTACTTCATTTAATGGTAAGAGAATAATCTGCCATTTGGTTGAAGGCAGCACGTTACAGAAAAATCATGTATGATAGTTTCTAAAAGAATTTTGCTTTTATTCTTTCATGCTTTTCTCTTTTTTGGTGTAAAGAAAGTTATTCATGCACAAGTAGAGGTTTTATTTTTGTGCCTAAATAGCAGAATATGAGTGATGACAATTGAATGTAAACCAGTGCAGCTCAAGAAAGGTGGAGTGAGATCTGGCTCAGAAGCAGAAACAAATCAGAAGTCATTTACAGAGTTAGGAAAGATATTCATTTCATTTGAAGGGTGGAATAATTTTGGAGGAAATCTTCAAGACACTGAGCAGTCTAAAGGGTACCAATACAGAAAACAGGCATTCTGTGCTGTTTGAAAAAGTTGTATTTTTGCAGTATGTTTTCTATAGACTGAACAAGAATGAGGATTAGGACCTAATAAAGTTGCCATATGTAGCAAATGAGTTCATATTACAACAATGAACTGATATCTGCACAGGCTTTTGAAAATCAAAACACTATAAATTATAATTGATGGGTATTGTTATTTACTTAGCTACTTTTAGTGCTTGAGGTTAATAGATATTTGTCTCCATTCCATTAGCTGGTACATGCTTTTAAAGACAAATCACAGTTACAGGGCCAGATAGCTTTTACTCAGTAATAAATGAGAAGACAGTGAAAGACTTAAATAGCATGCCTATAGATTGCTTCCATTTTTCAGAATGCTCCAGAGCAGAAACTTTTCTTCCTTTAGGAAATGTCTAACATGAAAATATGACTAGATATAGTGCCTATCTCCTGAGTTTGTCAGTCCTCTAAAGTACTGAACAGCATCTATTAATTAAATGTTTTTGATTGACTAGTCTGAATCATCATCTCCTAAGGGTAAGCTTGATATACTGAGATTAAACTTTTCCTACTGATTGTCTGAAGAGCAATAAGGAATATCTTGAAAAGATTTATTCTTTGTGTACTACCAAGTCCTAGTGTAACCTATTGAAGAAACCATGCTCATAAGTCTATTTCAAGTTTTACATAAATAAGGTCTAATGCATGAGAGTACTCAGAAAGAACTCAATACTAGTATGGATATTCACACTATATGAAGGTGTCCACGTATTGTGACAACTTACCATTGAGCCTTTTGATGGGTAGAAAAACATTCTAAGAGGCAAGTACAAAACATTTTTCATAATCTGAAATGCTGGAAAAATTGTTCTTTTCATCATTCAGTAGCTCATTCTATTTTAAAAATACCACCTCAAGTAAGGCAGAGGAGCCTGTAAAGATTTCAAACTATTTTGTTGCAAGAAAAAAATAGAAGATGTGGAGTGGGGGTTTCACTTTGACATTAACAATGTGTATTTTTCAATAATCAGATTGATAGTTCTTTTTGCATATAAGGTAATAATGCGAGCTATTAGTACAAATATCCATTTGTATATCCAAAAGGAGTACTCGGTGTTTGAAAAAGAGGATGCGGGAACACATATCACAATTTTCTCCTGAAGTCTCCAGATATTAAAAGCCTGTTGTGCTTAATGTGGTGAAGCTTTGGCAAATCAATCCTATGCATCTTCTCACTTGGGGGAGTCCATTTTAAGCATTTTCCAAATCCACGCATTTGAGTCATTACTCTCTCAAGGCTCTTAATTCTCATCTTTTTCCAGGAAGGGAAAGCAAGGTGCCACACTCCTCAGGGAGCAGTCAGTTTCCGATTATTTTTTTTTCCCGCTTTCCAGTCAGCTTTTATAACTGCTCCTTAAACTAACTAGGCTTCACAGCTGTGGTGCCTCTTCTCAGTGGGTGACCTTTTTATCCCTTTATAGCCCTGGTGGGGAGCCTATGCGATCACAGCAGGCATTGCATACAATTCTACTTCTGAAAGCGGTAGCAATATAGGGAAACTGTATATAAACATGCACACAATGTTTTTATTTCTGAATTAAAAGAATTTTAATTCCTTGCAGGAAATTCTAAAGCTTTGTGTGATATTAAAATTTCTCCTTACTTTATACCTGGTTAGGAGAGGGAAAGATCCTAAAGCTGTGAAAACAAGGTCTTGAATGAGATCTCAGGAGTCTCTTTCAACATGGCCCAGCTATACCAAAATCTTAAGTTACAGAAATTTTTCAGACTTACAGCTTAAAGAGTAACACTTAGGAACATTTATGTTACGATTACTTTTTTCTCTAAGCATTTACATCCAGATTAGTAATCCAATTAAGTTAGAATATTAATTTAAATTTACCTACGTTCAAATTTATGTACGTTCTGCATTCCTTTCATAAGTGTATTCATCATAATGGATTAATATAAAAAATATCCTCTTCCTACTATATAGTATTGTCTATACTGTTTGTTGGCCAAAGGCACCTCTACATGAACAGAATTGAAATAAAAGTATCACGTGGATCATCTTTGCCACCTTCTATCTACTTCTTAGCACTGAAATGGCTGAAGAGGTATATATAGGTTAGTGTAGCAGCTTCAAAACAGCTGGAGATGACGTGGAAATAGGAAACATGAAAGAATTTTTTATGACACTGGGTCTGCATTGCATGTCCTCCCGTGCAAAAATGTATATCACCAATGTCAGTGTATACATATGTTTGCACATACCATGTATGTGTATGTATAAAACTTGTTCCTCCAGTGATTGCTGGCTGTAGCTCTGAATTGTTTTACCAACAGAAAGGCAAACTGCTACTGTCAATGATTTTCTTGGCACTGACAGCACTTTGGACCGGTAGAATGACTATGAATGAGTATTCTATATGTAGTCACCTCTGCCAGCCAATTGGAAACCTGGTCTATAAAAGACAGATTAAAAAATTTTCTTGTGAAACATGTATAGGCTTTCAGGGATCTAAGAAGGACTGACTGTAAATAACATCGGCTGCAGTATGTTGATAGTTATGAATCCATAAAATTCTAAGACCAAACTGTATTTGTAAGTGAATATGATTTCTCAAACTGATAGCTTATATTTTTTGTAAATGACTTATTCTACTGTATTGCATGTCCTTAATGTCTCAGAAATAGCTATATGAATATTGTATTCTTCCCCATGTAAGATTATCAGGTAAAATACTGTTTTCAGCACAATAAAAACAAGTGCCTGCACTAGAATCCGAGTTGGATAAAATATACTTTTATTACTAATGCCTTTAAGCTATCTTCAACAGTAGCTGCTGTAAAATGAGTGTGCCTCCACTACTGACGCAGTCTAAATAGGTAATCTGCGCAACGATCTGCTTGCTTTCCCTAAGACTATTTATTTCCCTCGTTTGACCTAGTTGATGCTCCCATGGTTTTCCTTTCTGTTTCAGGAGGATCTCTGAGATGTGAAAGAACATGCCTGTCATATGAAGTATAACAAAAAAGTATCTTGTGTCTTGCCCTGAAGGTGGCCAGCTCATCCTTGCACAACCATCACTGTGGTGGGATCTGTCACTGGAAAGGCACAAGCAGGAGATGGACTTCTGTGAATAAGAGCTCTTTTTTCCCCATCAGGATAATAGCGGGAAAAAAAGTCTCTTGAGCTGGGCTGACATCAAGACTAGATATTTGACCTTGACTGTGTCCCCACTAGCACAGATACACAAGTATGCTTTCGTCAGCCAGTGTTTGTTAGGAGACAGGTTTCTGTAGTGCAAACCAGTAGCCGCTTCTATTTTAGACTTGATGGTTGTATTCCCAGTATATTATGTTACAGCTCTAACAGCTGAACCCAGAGAACACAAAGCTATATACCTGATACTGCTCACATACTTGTCGTGTCGGTACCTATGCTCTGCACAAATACTTTAAATATTTACAATTCTGTATGACAGTGTCCCTCTATCACTTCAGCTTTCTACATCCTTCTAAATACCCATTTTCTTTACTCCTTTTACAAGTTTTTTATTTTTTATTTTTCCTACTCCTGTCCCTCAAATACCCAGGGAAAATGTTGTTGCAGGGAAAGGAGAAAATGTGCCAAAAAGTTGGATGTTGAGTCTTAAACAAATCACATCAAGTTAAGACCCAGTCTAATTTTCTCTGACAAGGGCTCTCGAGCCCATAACTTGAATTCAAGGCAGCTCTGCGGCTAGCATCTAAACTTGCATTTCCCTGTTAAAATATGAAAGATATCTGTCATACTAGTTTGTGCCTAGCACAAGCTGACTGCTATCTTTAAAATAAGTTAACTCCTTCAATCTTTACAACAGAAAAACTATATTTTGTTTGTCCCTCTTTGCTGTGAGGTAAGAGGTGAATTTTTATTCATGCCTTTATTCAATCAATTTATTCACCAGGTACTTCATGCCTGAGCAAAAGACTCTAAATTATGTTACTAAAACCTCAGAGTACACAGATAATTGCAATCTGAGAAAATAACATCTCTAAACCCAGTCATTTTTGCCTTTAAAATGTAGAGGATTTTTTCTATAGCCATCCATTCCCTGGTTCCATTTCAGTTTTTCTTAAGTCCTATTTGCTGAATTCATACTGCTGAGGAAAGATTATTGCAATACAGGGTAGAAAGTTTTGCTGGATTTGGTAAAGCTACAGATATATTTACCACAGAGGACCCTTGTATGGTGGACAGCTTTCTTAACTATACATTGTGGTTTTGAGCATAATAAGGATTCACATACATTATTTGCCTATAGTTGCAGTTTGCATCTATACTAATGGTTAACTTAACTGCTTTAACACAACTATTTCCTAGGCACACCTTTCTGGTATTAATCCAGATTTTAGCCTGTGGCAGATAATGACAGTTTTTCCTGGAGACCCTGTGGGCATCTCATGGCATTGTTGGAGAAAAGATCGGATTCTTATAAATTCCTTTATGTATTAAGTCCTGTAAGTCCTCTAGGACCTTCCAAAGGGTAGAAAGCTTAATGAGCACTAATTCCCCTTTGGCCACACAGACCACTAATTTCTTATAGATAAATAATTTCTGATGTTCATTAGCACGGCTTCTTCAGTGTTAGACCTAACCCAGCTTTTTCTGTCTAGAAGGAAAGTGTATCACAAGTTGCCAAAAGCCGCTGCAGCGCCATGAAATACGCGTTGCTCTGATGAAAGGTGATGGAAGGGAAGATAGCTCACAAGCGTTGCATGAGAGAGTGGCCGAAAATCTTCCTGGTAAGTGAAATGGCCAGACCCACACAAACAGTGCAGTGGGACCATACGGTGTTCTCACTCCGGGATAAGCAGTATTGAGATAGCTTTCTGCTGGAGGACACCATGTGCACGAAATTCTGCCAGATCCGATGTTGATTATGCAGCAGAATGGTTGACCCGATACTCAAACAAAAACTTGGAGGGTGATACGCAGATTGACTGTTCACGTTGTTACAGGTGGGCTGGGAGGCATTTCAAGGTTGGTTGGTCCTTTTTGTACGGTGGCGGCTAAAGTTTTTAACGTCACAATGCTGCATTTCGAGGCGGTGGTTAATGTGTTTCAGAAGAAGCTGAGATCTCTTGTCGGCACTGCTGTCATCGACAGACTCTGTTGTTCCTCCTGGAAAGCACACAGAAGAAAGCATCACTGCTATATCTGGAAACATGGTCTTGAGGAGTGACTGTGGCAGTTCACGCGCATACGTCCTGGAGGCGCATCGTAGGTAGGAATGGAAGCAGCTAAAACCACTAATGGTACAGCACAGTATTGCCTGCTTTGACGAACCATTGGCTTTTGCCTTCCAGCAGCAGGAGAGGGTGTTGCATATCTGCTGCCTCTGCATCGTTCCCATGCTATCCCGCAGCAGGTCTAAGGGGATGCGTTGTTGTGACAGAACTGCCTAGGACAGTCTGTTGAGAAGTGACCCAAATCCACTGTTTTTGTGCTGGATGCATCATCCTCTTCCTTGAATTCAATAAACCACTACCAGTCTAGTTTCTTTTTTTCATGATTCTTGATAATTTTCACACTTAATTTTCAATAAAATAATTATTTTTGCTTACAGAGGAAAGGGATGATAAAACAATGTTGGCCTGGCTAAGGGGGAGCACTGAGTCTTTTATTTTGAGGCAAAAGACACACAGGTTATAATATAGTTCCAGTTTACTTTCTTATAAATCACCATCTCCAGTTGCTTATTCTGTTTCTGCTGGTGACAGTGATAACATTCCTAAGACAACTTCTTATTGGGAGTGCCAGTGAACAGCAATTGATGGATCAAACCACAACTTCATTGCTGACTGACATGACATAACTGTGAGAGGCAAAGGTATGAATTTAGAAAGAAAAGCAGCTGGGTTTCAAATACCTCACCCAAACATCTTTGTTTTAGAGGAACTGGCCTATGTCACAGGCAAAAAAGAATGTATCAAAACAGATTATTTTTAATAATTTTATTAAAAGGACAAGCTAATCTAGAATCAAACATATACATCACTGATTAAAGCTACTATTACTGTCTGAGCTTAATTAACAATGGACTAATGCAAGGATTAAATCAAGGTAATAATAGAAATTGAATCAATAAATCAATGGTATCAAATTATCAAGTCACCAAATTAATACAACTACTTAAATTTAATCAAGAAGTTGGCAGAAGAAAGAAGTTTTTTTTTCTTGAGTTCTGCCCTAGTAGCTGAAGAAGTTGTTTCCTTTCATTTGAGTCTTAACTAGTGCTCCAGCTTGAAAATGAGCACTGATCAGTTGGTGAACTTTTATGAAGGAAAATTAAGCAAGACAAGCAGTAAAATTGCTTTTACCTGTTTTACAGAAGTACAGAGACTAAAGTGACTCTTTTAACACTCACCATTTCTAGTTAGAGCTCATGGCTGCTAAAGCAGTCATTTTACTTCTTCTGCTCTATTTCCTTCATACATAAAAATAGAAAATTTAGGAAACTTAAAATTCAGTGGATGCTTCTGAATGCAATAGCTGCTTGGTTTCTTTTGAGAAGGCAGTCAGTAATGAGAGATTTCACAGTCTGAGCTTCTAGGATTCTGTAGGTACATACATTTCTGTCCATACATTTGGACTAGCATGTAAAAGCCCTGTCTACACACAAAGAGAGCAAAATGACACCTCCCCTAAAATAAAGAGAGCAAGTGACTTTTTGATTTTCCTGGTCTCTCTGCTTTATGTGATTATTTATTACAACCGATCTTTCATGTAGTGACGGACTAAATACAGCGAATTACTGTATCTTTCACCCCTTCTTCCTTTGGACATCTTGCCAAGGTAAGAAAGGAGTACCTCTCTACTACGAGGTCTTAACTGTTACAGAAAGCTTGTTCCATGTTATCTGAGGTATTTTCTATGTGACTTTGGGACTAAAAGTAGGTGGTTCATGAATTTTAGATATGGTCTGGCCCGAGCCCCACACAGGGAGCAATCTTGGGGCTTTATGTCAATTTGTTAAGTTCCACTCAAGAATTACCAGTAACATACAAAATCCATTATCAGAACATTGTAATGAGGTGTATGAGGCCTGTACTAGAAAAACTGGTACCAACCTTCTGTCTGGTCTATGAACTATGGTCCCATTCTGGGCAGCTGTAGGAATTACGGTAATTGTCAACATCTATTTAAATATGATTCAATGACCTAGTTATGTCCTTGCATCAGGAAGTAAAGTCATGGAAGTCGTTATGTGGCTTCATTCAAGACAAAAATGTTGCTCTGATCACTTTTAGCCTAACCATGCACGGCTATGTTTGTACCTCTGTACGGTGGTCTTCCATTTACTGTACAGCAAACTTTTCCTGAGCTGTGTTGATATCTGGACTTCCCTGCCTGACATAGCAATACAACCCTGTCAAGCTACTGCCAGCATGCCAGTCCTAAGGTGAACTGTATAATAGAGTTTTCTGCTGTAAGGATGTAAATCAATGGCAGATGTGAAAAGCCTATGAGTAAAACATCACAATACAATGATAAAACTTTCTAGTAGCAGGCAGTTCTCTACTGTCAGTTCAGGTCTCCATGACTTAATGGCTGCATAAACCTTGCAAACAGGAAAAAGCCATTGATTTGAACGAATTCAGGCATGCACTGAGGGGGGTAGAATTGTATCTCTGCAGGGTACTCATTCTTTTTTTTGTTGTCTCTGAATTGCCATGATGTGCACAGAATCAGATTGGCCTCTCACAGTGCCCACCTCAGCTGGCAAAATTCTGCACGTTGCACAGTACGAAGTGGTGCGAGGCAGGGCATGCAGACGGGATGGGCAGCCGGCTGGGGGATGTTGTGCAGTTACTGCATTTACATTCCCAGAAACTTGTGTCCTTTCCTGCCTGTACACACTGGGCATGGCCCACTGCCCAAGACCATTTAATTGCACGGGCTAGGATATGAACTGCCAACTGCCATGTTTGGCACATGAAAACAGCTATTTTGTGCTTACTGCAAAAGAACTGAAACGGTATGTGGTTGCTTTCAGAGATAATGAAAACTTGGGTTAAAATGTAGCTGAAATTCTCTCCATACTGTGCAAATATAAAACCAGATTTTCAAACATTTAATACTGACAGCTATGGAAAATTTTTTTCTAGACATGTTCTGCAGCACAAAGGGAAAGTGCTGAAGAAAAAAAGACCATATAAACATATAAGGATTTTCATCCTCATAGGAAACCATTCTCATCATTACAGAATTAGTGACTGCAGTTTTCCAGGAACTCTTGCAGAAATTTCTTCTGAAGACCACAAACAATAGTGTTTAATAAATGGATTTACTGTGTTAGGATGCATCTCGTCCCTGTGTTCCCTTGGTGTAGTGGCCCCGATACTTGTGCTATGAGTGATTCTGGTTAGGTCTGGGAAATCACCAAGGAATGAAAGTAAGGGGTCTACCGAAGAACACGGTGGCTTACCCTGAACTTATGCATGGACACACACAAAGGGCCAAATACAAATACACAGACATGTTAAAAAATGAAAAATTTTATTTTTTCATCACATAAAAGTGGGTGGAAGTGGCAATTAGACAAAAAAAATGAAAAAACATTTTTCTTGGGAAAGTCAAGCCAAAACCAGTTACATAAGTCTTAAATTGCCAGACTGTGCACTACTGTCTGGAGCTGCTGGTCATTAATGGAGTACCTTCAATTTTATTGAATTACGGTTCTCTGAGAAATTACTTCAGCAACTTTCAAATTTGTGTGGTTTACTCATAGAAAACAGTTGTCAATAAATATTGACAGGTAGGAATCTTACACTAAGCTGGTTTATGCTAATGAGATTACAAACATTTTTGGCAGAATAGAAGGAGCAAGACCAAATAAACCTCATATACAGTTTTATGATATGGTTGCACCTTAACTACAGTGTGGCTCCTCCTCCCTTAGTGATCCAGAACAAGAGACATTTTAAAGGGCACGGCAGCTTCTTCTCTTCCCATTCAATGGGTTTCCTTCCCAGGCTGCCAATATTTCATTTATTTTTCTTGAAATGAATGAAGCTGCTGAGCATTTTATCTCTTTGCTTCAACACGCTTTATTGACTTCTTATGCTGTCATTTTGAACACTAAATGAAATTCATTGTATTCGCCAAATTTCTAATGGTGGCTTTCCTTTCATGAGGAAGTGACATATGTTCAAATTGTTCTATTGGTGTTTAGAGCATATAGTGAGTTTGACTAGAAGTTCAAACCCAAGCCACAAAACAAGCTATAATTCAATCTGAAAATAACCCTAATTCTCAATTTTGAGTTTAGGTAGGAATTGTGGAATTCAGGCCTTTTCCCTTCATACCAACAAAGCTCTAATGGTGTGTTTCCACTTGGGATATAATGGTTCACTTCAGGCTTGCATCTCCATTTGCTAGAGTCTATTTTTGAAACATTTTATCCTATGCGTATTTATTTTGTTTTTATAGAGTGCTTCCAATGAGGACATACTTTACAAAAAAACAGATTTTAATGTCTGCAATTACTTCAATCAGTGCTCAAAGAATTTGTTTCAAAGCAAAATAAACTTGAAATAAAATGGAAAAACTAAATTCAAATTTAGGAATTAGGACACAGAAAAGAGCAAGTGATTACATTCTAGATTAAGTAGAAAGACACGCAAGTGAAAAGGAATACTGTAAATTACTTTCATCACTAAAAGGCTCAGTTGGAAGTTGTTCATGGTTTTGGTTAAATACGTATCCCATTTTTCACTGGTCTGGGGTTCTGTTCCGCACGTGTGTATGCAGACTGGGAAAACCCTGCTGATAAATTACAAGAAAGAATGGTTGTGCCTTCACTGCCACAGGGCAGACCCAAGCCCAAATTAATTCATATTAATTAAGTAGTTATTAATCATAGTATCAGCTGTAGTGTAGTTAGTAGTAGTGGTAACAATTATGTTGGGAGGAGGAGGCTATACAGCTGGCATTCTTGGAGGAAACTTTGCAGTGAGGATGGAACAAGTGATTTGGGTCCTTTCTCGAAGGGAGGCCAGGATCTTTTCTAGGAGCGCTTTCATGTGCCAAGCCACAAGGGCAGGGGGAGTTTGAAGGCAGCTTGGAAGCTTGACAACTTGACAACTTGCTGCTGAGGTAAAATTCCTGCCCACGTCTCCTCCAGCAATGCAGTGGAACAGTCCCGTCAGACTTTGAGAGGATTTGGGTGCTGTGACAAAATCCAGTCCTACTATTAAACAGCAGGGATTTTTGAGCTGTGTCATAGCTCTGTGTGTTCGTGTTTCTTTCGAATTTCTATTTCTGTCAAAACCACATACCTTTTGCTGGTTTGGAGCTGCTGCTTTTGTTCACTTGTGTCTATAAACTACAGCCTGAGTCCAAGGGATAAACCCTTGGAAGCAGATATTCTCCCGCATCTATGGTGCAAATCCTTAAAATGCCACAAAGTGATCCTCTGTAGGATGCACAGATGCAAGCCCATCTATGAAATTACTGTTGCTTTTATCAAAGAATCTCAGCTAATTCTAACAAAGTTCTCAAATTTTTTTGCCTAAGCAAAGCCCACTGCTACCCATAATAGACTTGCTGAGATTGTTCATTAAATGCTGAATCCCCACAAAACACTTTTATTACTTCATATTTTAAATTACACTGAAGTGATGGACACAGTTGTAAATTCTGTAAATTACTAAACAATATTAAAATTATAAAAACTATTAAAGAATACTGAAAAACAAAACCTGCGTTCTCAGGCTGCTTTTCCCGCTTGAACAATCATATAATTAAAAATTAACAGTTTGAGCTGCATGTCTTGGCACATCCCTGCTTGTTCATCTACAATGTAATGAAGTTGTTTACTGTAAAGAAGAAAAGGAAAATATTGCATATAAGAAGATCAGTAGTGCAGGCATGGGAGGTCTAACCATTATATTCTTTCTTCAGCAAATCTTCATAGTAGGGGTTCCAGTGACACTGTAAGAGAAGACAGAGATTAAAGCAAACCAAATGTGTTCATGGGAATAAAATTAAAAATGTCTGTAGTATGCAATTACTGAGTACCTCAGAGATTCATATATCTGTCAGTTCTTTTGGGATTGGAAAATAAAGAGAAAAATGAAACCATTGAAGACATTCTCACTGGATGACTTGCACCACGTCTGGTGCATGTTTTAGCACAAGCAATGTAGTCGAGGAATCCCTATTTCTCTGATAAAAGGAGCAACACTAAGTGATTCAGTTAAAGATTTCTAGGGTGGCATTGCTAAATCATCTGTGAGAAGTCAACCCTGACAGAAGCACGTTCAGCCTCATCATAGAACTTAAGGACTATGCTTATATGAAGGTAAAAGTCCAATTGGCTGATGCTGAAGATGCCAACATTTTCATACTGAAGTTGCAACAGGTTTGATGCATTTGTTTTGTTCCCTGACTGGATCTCTAATATCATCAGGAAGGATATTTTTTGGAAATGGTTCTCATAGACGTGGATCTGACTGCAAATTGAAGGAGTTGGACATCTTTGCCTGTGAACCTCATATAAGTATTACCTTATACAGCAGTGCAACAGTGGCACTTCTGTTTCTTTATCCTTTAGCGATATTAATCAGTCATGTTTTTGGAAGAACATGGGGGGCACTAGTTGTCAGTTGATTGCAAGGCACATATAAAATGAATACAAGTATTTGGATAATTCATTTTGCACAAATTCACAGTCTTGAATACAGTTTCCCATAGAGCTTCTGGCTATAAGAATCCAACTAAATTATCTGTAATTCTACAGGAAAGAGGTTGTACCTACTCTTTGCATCGAAAGCTCAAGCACCAATATATCAACGAAAAGCTGTGATCAGGGTAAGCAACATACGTAACATACAAAAAACCATTCCCAGAACCTTGCCTGTGATTCAAGATGCAAACAACCATGGGATGCTTAGTCTGTTGTGGGTATTAATGAAACGCAGTGCACTCTTCCTCCTTCATGGAAGTTCTTGTAACTGAATTGGAGAACACATTGAAAAGAAAGTGTGTTTTTGCAAGAAACAAGGGGAATGAATCATCCTTAGCTTGAACATCTAAAACTCAGAAAATCTGTGAAACTTAGGCTCATTTTTCAGTGGAGAGAAAAATATTATGTTCTCCTGTGACTGGAGTCCAACAAAAGGCACATTAATCCTTTGATAGTGCCTATTTTCCTCTCTTGATCATAAAGTATCCTACAGGGATTAGGTATGGCTTGACGTCTCACTATCAGACATCTTAAGTCAGACAATATGGCTCCCACTCAACAGGTCCTCTCCTACATGCTTTGGAGAATATGGTTGGCGGAAGGAAAACATGATTTTATGCTTTAATTACACTGCTAGCCATCTCTTGTATGGGTATCTAATGTCACTCTTTTTGATGTTTTCCTTCCTTAATTTTATTTTAAGTTGTATTACAGATTCATATTTTAAACTGACTTAAGACCTCATAAATTAGTCATTTACTACTTTACTGCAAAATGAAGTTTACATCCATTCTTTATAAACATCAAACACAAATCAATGAAATAGTAAGAGCAGCCCTATGTCATGACTTCACTCTCTGAAAAATCATGAAAAGTACATATTTTATAAAAATTGTATATTATGAACATTTTCTTTGAATTTCCCATTACCACTATTAATGATAACCTGAGTGTGTCATCCTGAAAGTGTCTGGCTTGTATGCTAGAGAAATACACCGTAATATTCTTCTGGTCAATTACCAGATCCATCAAAGACAGTAATATTTTCAATATTTTGCTTGCTGTTCTGCATGTCTATAAGAAACTATGGGCATATGTCAAGTTCTTAGTCATCTGTGTAGCTGTAGAAATAATACAGCATCAATCAGTCTTGGAAATTGAGTTAAAGTTGGCAATTTTATTTTTCTGCGCAGTCATTAAATATTTAATATTTCCTCTTGTCCTTCAGGGAATAAATTTAAGAAAAATGACTTCCCCTCTAAATGGTCTCACTTCTACCAAGTGCCCCAAGTAAGCGTTTCCTATGATAGATTATGCTTGGTTCCACACAGCTACTACCTGCTCTGTTTGGAGACCATAATCAGGCTCGTCCAGATGTTTTTGCCTCCTTGCCTGCTAGATAAGGACTCTTTGTGAGACATTTTAAAACAGCTCATTTGCAGCCAAGGTCTTAGGTGTGTGTCGAAACACCGAGACTGGTATAGTATTTAAAAGAAATATTTAAATGGAAATATGTGCAGTTATTTCCTCAAATTGTTTTAGATGCAAGGGAAAATAAGGAATGGAAAATGAATGGGAAAAACAGAAAAAGTACCTTCAGCATTATGGAGTGTTTTCTACCTATTAGGATACATAAGCAATTTACGTTTCAATATGTATTTATTCTAGTGAACAGGTAATGACTGTCCTTGAAAATATTCTTGCTACATGCATTTTATAATTCATTTATAGGCCTGGTTTTGAGTAAGATCAATCTATTTTTACTACACACTAGTATTCTGAAACAGTGAATAATGAAGAAAATATGCAGTAACATTTCAAACACTTGTGAATATAATTTAATTTTTGATTATTATTATCTGTTTTCATTAGCTTTTCTGTGACTGGGGAAGCAAATTCGTGCTATGTTCATATGAAAGCTGACATAAAAAATCTGTTGTCAAGGTAAACTTAATTACAAATCAGAAAATGTTTGGGGACAGTTCCTTCAGGTAAAATATATCATCCAATAATCTGAATGAAGTATTACAAAGAAATATAAAGCTAGAATATTAAAACTCAAAGTCTTAGAGTTATAGTCCCAGTCTCTAAGTATTCCATGAGAGAAATTTCTTTTTGTAAAAACTGAAAGAATTATAAATGGTAATGGCAACCCCTTCAACTTGTGGAAACTTGTGGGCGTCCTTTCAGCAAACGGTGGTGAGCTCTGAGTCAGCCGGCTGTTCAAAGCATGGCCTGGAGAAGAGGGAATTGGTGCTCGAGAACATACTTCACACCATCTAACAAGACGAAAGCAGTACTGAAAACTCTGTCTCAGTAGAAAATCCATCAGAGGGAGGCCGTCTTCTGAATTAGGTATCTATACCAGACAAAAACCAGGAGGCAAATTGCTCCTCTTCGCACCTTTCCTCCCAGTCCTGGTTCCAGGCCCTGCCAAGGATGAAATATGGAGGCCTCCAGAAAGAGCCTTCTCTCTGTCCTGTGAAGGCCTTACTGCCCAGTTAAGGGCCTGTAATATTGGACCCAAAGCAATTTAGACACAGGCAATTTAGGTTCCATGGCATTAGAAGACAACTCAGTGGAGGTTCAAAAAGTTCAAGGGTGCCAGGAGTATTGGGTCCGCAGATAATTTGTCCTTTTAGGTTGCAATCTCAGGATAGGTAGGGCTGCTGCCTTGCCAAAATTGCTATTTCCACATATTTAGTCTGTGGCGAAAACAGAGAACTTTTCCTAGATGACCACCAGACAACAGGAACAGAATCACTAATGCATATACAAATGAAAAAGAGAAAGAATAAGTAAAGGTTTCACGTGGGTTTTTTTTTTCAGAGCACCCACTGCCTTTGAAAATTCCTCACTAAATATGTTCTTTCTAAAAGGTGTTTTTGTACCAAAATAGAATGCATTATCCAGTCAGTCTCCATGGTAACTTTGTTTCTTATTAAATGGATGAGGAAAAAAGCCTAATTAACTCATATGACCTTTTATTTGTTAAAGCGTTCTTCTAAAGTGTTAGTGACTCTGTCTGCTGTATATTGAAAGACACCATTTCCCTTTGGCTGCTTTTCTTCTTTAAGAATTACAGGTTTTTCACATTAAATTTAGATCATCATGTGCAAACAGAAAATGATATATCAAGGGGGGGAATGATGCCTCTCTGCCTCTTGAAGCTTGTCTTAACTCTTAGACATAAAACTACTTTACCTTGGCGCTGCAGGAATATTCATTACGCTCCTCATTCTTGACATAAAAACCTAAATGATAGGCTTCTAACACTCGTGCCTGGTGCTAGTCAAGTGCGATCTCCTGAACAATTAGTTTAGCCCCTTTACAGAAGGAAATAAACTGAAATTAATAGCTTTATCCTAGCCTTTCAAAAGCATACTAGAGCAAAAACAAAGAAAAGGAAAGATAAAATAATATAAGGAAGTTTCCAAAGGAAAAAGGGTGAGAAAATCCATGGGCCTGGTTGTAACTCACACAGTGGCCTCTTTACTTTTGTAATAGTCTTAAGTAAGGTATCCACTGTGTCTGTACATTAACACAACACTGGGAAATACTATGGACGCAGAATACTGGAGTCAATATTGTCAAAAATCCAAATATTCTTCAAAGATTTTCTATTTCTTCAGATTTTAGTGTATAATTGAAAGAAAAAAAATAATTTGAGAGTTGAACCTTGAGTTTAGTTTTCTGAATTTTCCACAGACAGACTGAATGTTTATGAGCTGGTGCCCAGATCTTCCTGCGGCAAATAGCAGCTGGGGGTTGGGGGCAATCCTGATGCAGTTAAAAGGTTTTACAGAAGGGCTTTAGCAGCAAAGCTGCTATACGGCCCTAGGCAATGCTTAGCCCGGTCTTGACTGGGGAAAGCATCATTATCACTGCGGAGGAGGGGAAGGAAGAGGAAGACCTCCCAGCTCTCAAACTAAGGGTACACCAAGGAAGTTACTCAAACTATAGGCCTATATGTGAATGCCTCCTTTCACCACAGGCATCCTGGAAACGACTTGCTATTTGCTAGAGACCGGGTGCTAAACCAGCACGGACCAACAGCAGGCAGCAGAATGATGTTCATCCAGGGCATGGTGCTAAACCTCACCCTGCTGGGATGCAAACCTGGCAGGCAGTTGCAGAAAAGCGCTTGTGCATCACCTGGCATAAGGCTCCCACGGTTCCTCCGCCTTCACCACAGCCCAAGTCACGCCTCCTCTGTGCACCTGGGAGGCCGTACACCAGCACTGCCCTGTAACTGGTTCTCGGGCACCGGAAGAAACTCTTTTTCTCAGAGAGTACTGGGTTCCTGTTCCGTGCCTTTTTTTAAATAACCTGCTGGAGCTGGTATTTAATCTGTGTATTTAGTCTGAAGGGGCACTGACGGATTCCTGGCGACTAGTAAATAAAGATATTTGAAATGTCACTGCTCTGTGACAACGCTTGGCCTAATTGAAGCTGGCTGAAGTGAACAACAGGTCTAGGAAAAAAATGTTTTAGAGCCATTGATTCTAAGTAATGCACTATGTTCTCAATACAAATGTAAGCCTCTCTTTATGTATTACAAGACGGTTTTTTTATTAGGTATGCTGGTTTCAGAAGGCAGCTGTTCTTTATATATACATGCTTTGTACATTCATTTATGCTTCCAAATGGTGTGGTGCTCTTAGACATGGGTTGGTTTTTAGGGTTTGCCCTTTTCATTGGCCTGTTTATCTGCAACTTTAGAGTTTATTTGCAGTGAATAGAAAAAACAGCTTTCACAGTTAATATGTGTTGGTTCTCTTGATACAATGTCATCTGGGATTAGGTAGACCATGCCCCAGGTACCAAACTTAGGCATCATCCTTGGAAAAAGGGGCCAGCCCCATAGGGTAAGGGAGGCTGGTAGCTTTTCACAGAAAAGAGAGCGCTCCCGAGCCATACACAGGGAAGGAAATAAAGTGACAATATAGGGTATGGCACCAGGACCTGGCCGCTTGGCAGAAGAAGCCAGGGAGGAGCGGAAAATGGCTGGAAAATGGTGAGAATATGTGTGTGGTTAAAGGTAATCCTTGGGATACGCAGGTGGAAGGAGAAGCTACCTGCCTTACTTTGCAGTAAGCATTTTATTTTCAAATAACAAACGTTTGACTGATGAGGCGGGGCTGCAAAATTTGCCATGGTACAGTCAAACTCTTATGGCATTCTTATGGCAACAGGGAAATGATGGGACATGGAGAAAAATGTAGGGCAAGTTCCTTTGAAGTCTGGAGAGGAGAGTTAGTAAGGACAGAAGAGGCCTCTAGAGGAGGCTAGGCAAAGGCTGGCCGGTGCAGGCGTTAAAAGCTATAGCAGTGTGTAAATGCAAATGGTGTGAACATGGGCTAAAACTACAGAATTGAAAGTGTCTGCTCCGGGGTACAATATTTAGCCCCAGTGTAGGGTGGCTTTATTGTCACAGGGCAACGTGACAATAGTCTCCTCTACATTAAACTCACAGCTTCCACCCTGCAAAGGTTTGGCCTTCTTGGTCCTCCTGACATGCTCTGTGGTCATGCAACAGAATGAATTTTTTTGTGGGGGGGTGTAAATTTTTTAGTTTCAAGTGTCTGTAATAATTTGAGGGCTGTGTTTCAGGCTATCATATATACCTGCTGATTTATATCATGAAACTGAGGTTGTGCTGCATACCTTGGAGCATGGCATGACAACAGGAATAGAGGTGTGTGGAGGTTTTTGGGAGGTGCACAAGAGAGAGAGTTTTGGAGAGGTACTCGGAATGATAGGAGGCAAATCTGGTGCATTCTTGTCATTGCTGCTTTTTGATAGCCATCACTCACCAGAACCATGCTAAGGTTTTGTGTTAGAGGAAACTAGTCCCAGGAATAAACCAACATCTGTGCAATCAGGGGACCAGGACTAGGAGTTTGCTGGTAACTCTCATACTCACGAATCTTCCAGTCTCCCAGATACAAAAAAATCCTGTCAAATTCATTAAGAAAGAGGGAAAATAAATATAGATAGAAATTTTACTGGGAGAAAGCACAATCTGGAGCACAGCATCACGATACCAACTTCAAGCTTATGTAGGCTTCACTGATGGCTTTGAGTGTATGCAAGAGGCACTTGACAGCCAGCCAGCAGGGAAAGAAGCCGAGACTGAGTATTCCCGGTGCGTTTGGGACCATCACAAACTGCACAAACAAAGCCAGGGTTAGTTGTGTGCTTTTGATTATCCCATTTCAGAAGAATGGCATGGTCTCACCTGAGCATAGCGTGATGCAGTGGCACTATGATGTTGCAGCAGATTTGCTGTTTCTGTTACTGTCCCCTAAACTTGCGAGTCATACCTTGTGTCAGTGTGCTGCCGAGCAGAATCGGTGTGGATGCTGAGGCACCGTGGGAGGCAGCTCCCTTACAGAGGATGGCATGTGGGATTAAAAAAGCATATGACCTGAAGACAAACTAGGATATGACCTGGGGTCTGGAATGGCCTTGCCAAAGGTACCACAAGGTCCTGCAGGATATCTGGTATACCCAGAGACTCATATTAACATGCAGTGTGAAGATAGCTGGCAAGGCCAGAAGGTGCTATATGAGCCTGAAATGAGTGAGGAAGGTCAGGCTTGGAATTCCTTATTGGCATGTCCTCTGGGAACAATCTAACAGAAGGTAGCACAGATATAGGATCGGAAAGCACTTCCCCATGGGATGCTACACTCTGCTATTCATTATCCATACTGGGGACACACCTGGACCCAAACTCAACAGGAACAAAAAATTACAGTTTCTGGCCTTTTAGTATGTGTGAAAAGTTGTAGCCACGTGCAAGACCTCAGTAGCTCAGAGAAATGTATGGAGAATCATTGGCACACTGCTTGAGGTATGTGACGTGGTTGCTAGATACTGAGTAAGCTTAGACCAGCAGCTGGGAGCAAAATGGCGTACAGAGTTTTAGCAGTGCAGGATGTGGAACAAGGCACTGAGCATTGCTGTGGTTTAACCCCAGCCGGCAACTCAGCACCACGCAGCCGCTTGCTCACTTCCCCCCCCACCCAGTGGGATGGGGGAGAGAATCGGAAAATAAAGTAAAGCTCGTGGGTTGAGATAAGAACAGTTT
>JAVKLA010000026.1:2578668-2607876 GCA_034782735.1 Sagittarius serpentarius
CCTCCAGCCTTCTTGCTGGCTGGGCAGGAGAAGCTGAAAAGTCCTTGACTTAGTCTAAACCCGACTGAGCAACAACCGAAACCATCAGGGTGTTATCAACATTCTTCACATACCAAACCAAAAGCACAGCGCTGTACCAGCTACTAGGAAGACAATTAACTCTGTCCCAGCCGAAACCAGGACAAGCATCTAGCTTTTTTCAGAACAGTTCTCCTATACCTTGCAGAGGACCTGCATAGGAAGCCAATCTCCCTAAACAACCATCCGCAGAAAAAATCCATAACTGCAGCTGCCACAGGACCTGGCCACTTGCTGCTCCATGAGCCCTGCTTGAGCTCCGGCTTTGACAGCACTGCAGTTTCAGAGTTTCCTCCTTCTCAATGCTGTGCAGAGAGGCATGAGGACAAACGATATGTCACATCAGACATTGAGAAGTGAACATAGCATAAGCATCATAAAACTGATTTTCTGCAGCGCCGTGCAATTTCTGGCACTGGCAATCTAGCGGAGAAGATGCCTGAAAGGGCAGCACATCAGGAATTATTTACCACCTGCGGTGGTGAGAACCATCCTGAGTTTTGGTGGGCCAAAGAAGGAACTAGAAGGTTATCAAGGAACTGAATTAACACCCCAATTATATGTTATATGACAGAGGCCAAACACAACTGATTTCTGCTGTTGGGAAATAAGGCTTGTTTTCAGTTAGCTCCACCAGTCTGAGAACCACTTTAGTATTAGAGCATTCACTTCCGTCCGCAGTGTTGTGTATAGCTCTTGGAAAAGCTGGGCAACTCCTTTGCCTTTCTGCCCTAATCCATTCTGTATCCATTTCAAATGGTAAATACAGAATATGATTCAGACGAGGTATGGCTCTATAAAAGAGTGATGTTACAATAAATGTTCCTGTAACAGCATTTTATAATCTTACAATAGTTTTTCTCTCTTTGTTTTGTTTTGGTTTTTTACAATAGAAATGTAGATATAGTTTGTGCAAGATAGTAAATAATTCCGTCAACAATAAATGCTCCAATATTTCAGAGTGATGTAGTGTAAAAGATAGATTAGGAAGGCTATTTTAGTCTGGTGTCCAAGAACCTCTTCCTAGCATATCTCAGTTTTTTTGCTAATCTTTTAACTTCCTCCATGCCACTCCAGGTACCACAAGCCTGGAAGGCAACCCCTGAAGCATCAGCTTCAGCAAGTTCATCTCCTGTTAGGCATCGATTAACCTTTTTCTAGAACTGAGAGGTTGAAAAAACTTGAAGGTGTTCTCCCTCAAGCCTCCAAACAACCTGTTCAGCACTTCACTGTGCTTTTTGGCAATAATCTAACCTGCAGTAAATGTATTCATGGTCCATTCATACCTATGCCAAAGCAGCTCTTTAGCATAAACAGATCTGTATCTATCTTGTTCTTTCTCTGCTTGAGATATTTATAGACAGCAATGACACCCCCACTCAGCTTTCTTCCTGCTTGTCTAAGCAAGCCACGCTTCTCAGTCACAGCTAATAAAATGTGTTTTCCATCATCTAGAATAGTCTGGTTAATCTTCCCTGAGTCCCACGTATCTGAATTCATCTCCATGAACAGAGGTAAACAGAAGTGTATGATGTACCTGATGGGACCTCCAGAGGACTATACTATTCATGCTTCTCTCTTTCTCTGTAGGAAGGGATTCACTCTAGATTTAAAGTTGTGTTTTTCACATTCTCATCGTATTGGTGGACATACTTCCCGTGTGTCATACTCTTCCCTGAAATTAATCTGCAGTTTCCAAGTATAAACTCCCAGTTTACAAATAAATTCTCAGAGCTGTCTCTGTCTACACAACACTGCACCTTGTACTATTAACCCACCATTCATTGCTTCCTCTTTAGTCTTCATGTTAATTCAGTTTTCCTGCATGATATTCTGATCTTGGTCTATAGAGCTAACTTCAAACTTCAGCTCACCAGCAAATTAGTATACCTTGGGTTTTTGCATCATTATCTTTCTTTTTGTCTTGAAAGTGCTCTTGAGAGCTAACAGTATTTTTTAGCCTCAACCTTCCATTTTTATGCAATGAGGATGAGATTCTCTGTTACTTTTCCACAATGGGTGTCACTTCACTGTGCAAGTGTTCTTACTGATTTAATCTAAATAATTCACAGAGTAAGCTATCACTTCCCAAGAATGGTTCTGCATTTTACTTGGAATACATAAAGTACAATATACATCTAGTTTACAAGCTAAGTAAGAATTTACTAAGTACCTGCAGGATTATTCCTTCTGTTATGCACTTCTGTTTATAAATCACTCTTTGATCAGAAAGAACAGATTCTTCTCTACAAATATGCAGAAAAAATAAAGTGGCTGGGACTGCGTTTCCCTATAAGATGAAGCTTTCAAGAAGCATTACTGGAACAAGGCACAGCTACTTTTCTTTTTTTTTTTTTGGTAGAAAAATGACAGAGGATTTATGATGTGTAACTGTGTTAGAAGCTGATCTGAATTCATTTAACCTGGGGCCTCCAACGATAATGTAGTTGAAATAACTTTAATTATTATCATTCTTATTGGAGACAGTCAAATATTTTTTTCATTAAAATCTGTAGCTTGTTAAATGAACTAAGCCAGGCATCTTAAAAAATATGACATTAAAAATGAATATGCCATCCATTATACAGACATGCCATATAGAGATATAACATAGATTATATTCCTTTACATTTTTGGGGGTCAAATTATTGGCACCTGATTATGTGCTTCGTGACTGGCAAAGTTTGCACCACGTCTTTTGGCTTAGTTGGGAGGAAAGCACGTAGCACCTTTGGGTGCACTTGAAAAGAAAGACTGTAGCACCCATAATTTTCAGGACAGATACTCCTGCCTTTTGTTTAATTACCAGGCTTTGCCATCAGAGAAATCATTTGTTCTGGCTGTTGTTTTAACTTCTGCTTTCCTGCACAACGCAAGTGTCTGTAAGCTGCTTATTCCTCTTGGCGGTGGTTTTGTTGCCTTTTACCACGCCTTCCATGCAGGCTAGCTGCTCCTTGGGTCCAGGAACGAAGGGGCATCCCCGGGGGCAGCAGCGCAGCACCACACCTGGACAGAGGAGGACGGTGGGGGTAACCAGCTTGGTCAACTCTCCAGCAAATGCCAGGCAAGTCCCTAGCGTGAGGCAGGTCTGGGGTTGAAGCCGGAGGTCAGCCCGTGGGTCAGGGTCCACATCTGGATCAGCGGGTATGTGGCAAGGCTCCGGCATGGCCCTAACACCGCTGCGGCGTGGCTCTGGCAGCACCTCGAGGTGTAAGCCTCAGCTTAAAACCAGCTCCTGGGCAAGGAGGGGGATTCCTCGCTGGGGTGTCTTAGCAGACCTTTTCCGGGGGAGCCTCCACGAAGGCTTTTTAGCAGAGCTTTTGCCAACAGCTCTCTTTCAAGGCCAGGCACCTGCACCATTATCTAAGTTGGCCTTGAGCCCAGGCAGACAAATCCCCAGGAGCGGGGCGGTGTGCTCAGGGGTCTGACATTCAGCATCACTGTATATATTGACTATCATAGAGGAAATGATATTCACCGTGAAAAAGTGCCCCCAGATGGCAAATAAATCAGTGGTACAGTCATGTTATTCACCAAAATTAGTTGAATGTGTTTGCTGTCTGTCACTGAGGCTAAGTAGACTGATTGGTTCCTGACAAGCTGTTCTCCTATTTGAGACGGGCCCAAGGTAAAAACCGCCAATAGAAATGTTGCAATTTAGCTGCCAGCAGACTTTGGATGTTTAATTACCTCCCTTCATTTTTTGAGAAATCATTTCCTAGGTTTGCAATAATGTGAACATCTTAATGCTAACTTAGGTCTTGTGGTTCCAGGATTTTCCCAAATGTCAGATAACAACAAAGGAGGTGAAGGCAGACTGATATGATAAATTGAAGAGAATTACTAAAAGTGCCACAGTTCACCACAAATAAAACAACAAGGAGGCCAAGATACAAACAGAGAAGTACTCTTACCTTTTCTCAGTTTTCTGCTATGAAAGGAAGCTATTTATTAAACAGTGGTGAGCTGAGAAGGGGGTTGGAACTGCAAGCAAGGAAACTGCCTCTGGCTTTTTCATTCCTGCTGTTTTGAGAGAAAAAAGACTTAGTCTCCACTGTTTGTAAATAAACAGGACAGCATCAAAGGTACCTGGCTCCACCCATTCCTCCTCATAACAGAAATAAGCTGCAGGACCCTGAATGTCGGGTAAATGCTGGGAGGTCAACAGGGGCAGCAACTTTTATGCCTCCTGCCTTGGTATCTGCTTGCATTACTGATAAATTTTTCCATGTACTGTACTTGAAAGAAATGTAACTATTTTAAGTCAAAGAACATATGATCTTCCAACTTTCTCTACCTCACTGCTGCTTATGTTTAGGCTTGGATTATTTTGTACAAGAAAAAACAATCCTTTTAAAACAATCCTCCAGTCGTCTTTAAATATTTGCATGCCCAGGAAGATGGAATGTCTTGGTGAGGACTCCTATCAAAAGCATATATATGAGCTCAGGTGTGTTTTATTTTTACAAATTAAGACTTCTCCCAAATATTCAGGAGGAAGAAATATGGCTGTAAAAATATTTAAATGACAGAATCACAAATTAACATATTAATGTACAATTAGAACTGGCAGAAAAAGTTGTAAATGTTTTCCCCACTACTACTAGCTAAATAAAGAGCAAAATATTTTAAAAAGGAATGGAATCACTCTGCTGCAAGCATAAAAAGGACTGACATAAAAAAAAAACCACACCTTTGGATGATTCCTATCAGATAGGTATTCACATTCCTATCTATATTCCTATCTATATTCCTAATGATAAATAATTAACTAAATTAAATGTGGTATGGAATACACTTGATTCCTACAAGAAATGTATTTTGACCATGCTGTATTGTGACTATTTTCTTTTGCTTGGCTACATCTCACCTAACTTTATCTATTTTGAGACTTCAGTGGCTACTCTGAACAAATTGCTAAATTTGCCTTCTTACTTGTCTGGCAAGGAGTCAGCATCTCCGGAGAGTATTTCTGCTCACCATCTTTCCTTTCTTACTCTTTAGTCTAATTTGGTTGGCGTATGGATTGGCTACCTGGGCAGTAGTGACTCAGATTTTGAATCACCAGCTAGACGTGAGCTAAGCAAATAAAGTATCAGGAACTGTGCTGCTTCTCACTTACTGGCTGGCCAAATGAATGGCTTTGGTGAAATCTATTGTATTGTGGGTGTTAGGATATATCTTGCTGTCCATGTATTTGGTCAGATCTTCTTCTTCACCTTCACTAGTATTAATCTGAAGTACATGCATTAAGAGGAAAATACACCCTTGTCTCACTTAAGCTTCAGTTTTGGGTAATTGAAAAGTACTTGGTCTTTAAATATAAAAATCCTGTTTTGGCAGCGTTGTTACTCTTGTCTAGAGGAAGAAACAGTATGTAAGATGTGTTTGTTCTATAATTGGATTCTTTTTCTAGTATTTATTTATCTGAGAGACTTTTGTTTTCCTTGACTTCTAATTCTGTTCTGAAACGCATGTGATAATCTCACTTTGCTCTCCTACTGCTACTGTTTTCAAGTGGCTGCAGCTATAAGTAGCTAACCTGCTGAGACATAGTTTATTTAATACCTGAAGCCGTCTTAGGGACCAGACATTTGTACAGAATACAAACAATTGGCAATGGGCAAATGCATCTGGAAGAAATAAGGACCAAGCCAAACCTTCAGCAGATGAGAAAGAGTGTTGGGGGATTTTTATGTACAGCAAATAGTAAAAAGTGTGTCCAGGCTTTGTGTAAAATTGGGAAATACTTAAGAAGATTCTTCTGATTGCTCAGTAGTTTTATTGATTAGGTTCCTCATAAAACAGGGGAATAGACATAAGCAAATCTTGAACATTTATATTATTTGGGAATGGGCTTCTTCAGAACATGAGAAAAAAAAATAAAAAGAGGGAATAAGCATCCCGTACCTGAAATGTCTGACTTTTCAGTTTCAGTTGGCTGCCCAGATCTGGGAATAGTTGAAAAGTTTTCTTTCCAGTTTGAGATCACCATTCTTGCGCATTCGGAATGCCAGAACCTGCCCTTTCCTCAAGGTCCTTCTTGTTCATTAGATACTCTTTGACAACTGCCTCAACTAAGGAGGGAGACGGGGAGAGCTCAAATAGTCTAGCTTCCTACCTCGACCAAATCATATTTCCAGATAAAGTCAGGGCAGGAATGTCTGTACATGAGCTTGTGCAATTAAAGCGTGCATTTGCTAATAAGGCATTTTTTGCAGTGTTTGATTCCAGTGAACATTTTGTCCCATTGCACTACTGAGATCAGAATTGCCTATTTCAACATTTCAAAACCTGTAAATGAAGCTCCAATTATCATCAGATCAGTTTAAACGTAATGATGCTTTAAACATTTTCATTCCTTTTTTTTTGTTGCCTGAGTGCTAAACTGTCAAGATAAATTTGAACATGCATTCAGACTTTTCTCTGTATCTATGAAGGATAGAACCTTTCAATTTTTTAAATGAAAGCCGGGATTCCAGGGTGTTCAGATGACTTCAGGGGGCATGACTGTGAGAAGAACATTACAAAGAAATACATGACTTAACTTTACTACCAGGGGTTCTTAGACCATATATCTGTCAGCTAAAAAAATGCGCAAGGTCAAGACACATCATCTTTACACTACTGTGGAATGTGTTAGTTTAAAAAAAAAAAAAAGAAGAATTAGAAATATTGTAAAGATGAGACAGATATATGATGGGGATAATGGAATAACAGTAAAATAGCAATCAATCATGACTGGATTGGGTTAGTTAAAAGGTATACATTCTTCAGAGAAAAAAAAGAGAAATAAATATTAAGCTACTGGTTTAGCTCTAGATATTAATGATGTCATAGATGGTTATAAAGTAGGAAATGATTGTATAGACAAAACAGAATCTGCTTAAGTAAAAAATTGCTTTGAGGAAGAATTGTAAAAAATGTTCTAAGAATTAGAAACATCTCTGAAATACTGCTAGAAAGAAATACTCTTGGGAATTGTGTAATGGCAGAAGATTTTAACTTCCCACATAGAAAGTGGAGAACAGAGAGGATGAAAGTGAATGGTACGGTCAAGGTATTTCTAGAAAAGTTGGCTCAAAGATTTATTCACGTAAGTACTACATGAGTAAGAAATGGTGCTGTTTAAGACTATGTTTTTAAAACATATGAGAATTCAAATAAGAAGACTGATTTTAGAACACAGTCTTGGACTGGGTAATAAAATGTTGGCCTTGCTCTATGCAAATTTAGGTATGAGTAAAACTAGCTTTTTGTTGAAGATTCTCAGTCTTAAAAGGAACAAGCTTTAAAGATTTAAATGGTGCAGTAGAGGGTCTCTAATATGCTGTTGGTTTGGAATTTCCTTAAATCAAAGTTGCTAAAGGTCCTCAGAAATTGCATCTCAAGTGAAGAAGAAACCTGCAGGTGAGGGTTCTAGTTCTAACAGGCTCAAGTACCGCCTCTGAAAAGGCATGAGGAATAATCAGGAGCAGAAAAAGCGACAGAATGAGACAGCAAACATCTTAAAGCTTAGGCAGGAGACAATTGAGGCTTGCCCAAGGTCAAACTAGGTTAGGTTTTACACTTGAAGTTAGAGTAAACAGAAAAATTGTTTTTTTCAAGTTGTTTAAATGAAAAGCACAGTACCAGTTCCTGAAAGGTTGATAGTAGTATCTATACTTTCATGTTATTATTTTTACCACGGAAAATGCTTAGATTTTTCTTGGAATGATGATACCGAGGGAGGTGGACCTCCTGTCTGACCTGGTATATTTTTTTACTACGTTTCTAAGAAGGGAACGAAGGGGGAATCCTATACACTAAGCATGGTATTGAGGTTAAATAAGGTTTAGTTTTTCCTTCCTGCCATCTTCCCCAGATGCTTCAGTTAAATAAGTACCGTGATATCGACTGAGGAAGTGAAGGCAGAGCAAATTATGGGCATGTGTTAAAAAAAAAAAAGAAATTAACTTAGGCAGGGTAGAAGCCTCACTCCTGAAATGCAATATGCTCCTATCAGTAAATCACCATCCCAGAATCTGGAAAAAATTGTCATATGAAATCACAGATCTTGATACCAAGTTTTAACAGTTACTCTGTCAGTGCTGGTTGGTGCTTCATGACTGGAAAATTACCTATTTCAAAACAGGAAAACAGGGAGCAACATCAGCCACAATAGACTGATTTCACTGGTAAGCAAAGCTTTTTTCTAAAGTTGGAAGAAATATTAATAGCATTGAAATAAATGCTACAAGAACATATTTTTACCAACGCTAGATAAATCCAGAATAACACAATATTTCTCTTAGAAAAGAAAAATTATTTTTCTAGACAAGGAACTAATGTATCTGACATTCACTGAAGTATATGCTGTGGTGCCATTTGAGATGCTTAGTAAAACCAGAGGAGAGAGGTATGAAAGTCTAAGGAAAGTAAAGAGGAGAAGACTGATTGTGTCAAAAGAGGAAGAACGAGTCTAGGGAACGATTACCACCAATATTCCTAAAGGATGATTTTTGGTCTTTTTTAAAAATTAATTAATGATGTAGGCAGAAATTATAGGAGTCTACTAGTTAAACATGAGGATGACACAGTTTTGGCATTAAAAACCAGATAATCATACACTTCCCATCAGTATATCCTGTCTGGAAAGTAGAGTAAATGCGAGTGTAGTGAGGTTCTGCACAGCCATTTAGTAGGAACATAGAAGACTGATTTTTAAGACAGAGATAGGTGAGTTTTCAAAGACCTATTACATAAAGTGATTGCAATAGCAAACTGTTGTCCTTGACGATTGAGGCGTTCCCTCACAGCCTCATGTTTCTAGGCTAAAAGCCAAAAATCAATACAGGTTTTAGGAGATCCATGATAGTCAGATGCCCATTCAAGGAATCTCTTTCAAACCAGTAGAAGTTTCAGAATGGGGAAAAAAAACCCAACAGAAACCCTTTCCAAGATTGTGAACTGTCTTACTAATATGCTGCAATTAATTGCAAGGAGCTGCCATTCCTCGTAGTGAAATCCCACAGCATACTGCTGCCCTGGCTCTCACTCTAACACACAGACCAGAACGTTAGCCAAAATAAATCACCATAAATTATCCTCAAAGTTCACATAATTAACCAACGCACTGGTGGCTGCTCTACCACAGTAGCCATTGTTGTGGAAGTATATGTCTAAAATGGAGTTTATAAAAAAATCACTGCAATTTATTTTTTCTCCTAAGCTAGCCATTTGAGCTCCCTCCGTGCCCGGTAAAAGATGTGCGCCTTATCCCGAGAGAGCTCGCCAAGATAGGTGGGATAAATTGCATTCTGTAAATGCTTGTCCTGGTCTGTCAGCTATTTAGACAGCCTTGATGTCCAAGATGCCTAGCTTACAGATCATTAATGCTAGGTGGAATGGAAAGCACATTCTGGGGGTTATTTACAAAGATTTACTGTAGGTAAGGGAGGCTAAGCTTTATATGCTCCCTCCAGAGTAAGGGCACCAGTTTCTGCAGAGGATGAGAGAGCCTAACTAGCCCCAGTTAGTTGCTCATTTTTAGTGACATTAATCTGTGGCTACTTGACCATCAGGACTGCATCCCACCCCACTTGACATGAGTGGGAAGTGGCAGCTAAAGTAGAGCTGCCTGCCGTTTTTTCTTTTCAAAATACTTTTGCTCCAACATATTGAATTTGGAAAAAAAGAAAATGTTTGTCAGGAGGCAGGGAGGGCAGGGTGCTTTGTAAGGGAAGCGGAGCTGCATGCCAAGACTCACAGCAAGGCGGGCAGGGCAAAGATTTAGCAGCCGAGGCCATCCCACCACCCCCAGGCAGGGAGCAGGGCAGGTGGGGGACAGCCAAGGGCAGCCCCAGCCCAGGGCATCGGGCACATCCCTGGGAAGGAGAATGGGTCAAGGCTAGGCCAGGATGTCAGCCCACAGGTCGGGGTCTGGATCCATGGGACCCACGGCACGGCAGACGGCTACAATGCTGTGCCGCTCCGGTGGGGATGAAGGGCAAGAGCCTCCCAGTAAAGCAGCTCCAAGAGCTCCGAGGTTGGGGAGCAGAGGTTGGTGGAGGTGTTTCACAAAGCTCTCCTTCTCAGCGAGCTGGTCTTGCTGGTGACTTAAATATGATCTTCAACTCTCTATGCTCACAATGAAAAAAGTTAAATTTGAAGTTCCTAAGTGTCGTAGTTTAACCCCGGGCAGCAACTCAGCACCATGCAGCCGCTCACTCACTTCCCCCCCCACCCAGTGGGATGGGGGAGAGAATTGGAAAATAAAGCAAAGCTCATGGGTTGAGATAAGAACAGTTTAATAGAACAGAAAGGAAGAAACTAGCAATGACACCAATGACAACAATAAAGTGACAGTAATAATAAAAGGATTGGAATACACAAAACAAGGGATACACAATGCAATTGCTCACCACTCACCAACCGATGCCCGAGCAGCGCTCCTCTCTCAGCCAGCTCCCCCAGTTTATATACTGGGCATGACATCCCATGGTATGGAATACCCCGTTGGCCAGTTTGGGTCAGCTGTTCCAGCTGCGTCCCCTCCCAGCTTTCCTGTGCCCCTCCAGCCTTCTTGCTGGCTGGGCAGGAGAAGCTGAAAAGCCCTTGACTGAGTCTAAACACGACTGAGCAACAACTGGAAACATCAGGGTGTTATCAACATTCTTCTCATACTGAACCCAAAGCACAGCGCTGTGCCAGCTACTAGGGAGACAATTAACTCTGTCCCAGCTGAAACCAGGACACTAAGAATTAAAAAAACGCTTGGTTATTTTGTAAATACTGCAAGCTTCTTTTTCATTTTACAGGGGTCAGATGGGAGCCCTTTTGTACACCCTGGGTGAAGGTGCACAAAAGGTACAGCATTGGCCTAGTATGTTTTGACTCTGCCCTGTTCTACAAGAACAGGAGCTGTGTTTCTCCAGACATAAATGTGGGATATCATTCATGGTCTGATAACAGTGTTGACGTTAGAGCTTTTACAAAATTAGGAATGGTTATCATTATTTGCCATGGGGATAGTATTCCTCTACTTTTCCAGTTCTCAAAAGTAATTGGATTATTTAGCTTTAAGCTTTAAAAAACCAAATTACTGTGGAACAGTAAAGCTACCTGAAAAACCTGACAGATGATAGCTCCTGAAAGTTGTTAATGACAGAAATTAGGCAGTTTGGATGGAAACTTACACAGCAGCCAGTAGGGTTTTCAGTCCTACTTGTTCTATAATTGCAATATTATTCTCCAGATGATTCAGCAGTGCACTTACACAAATCATGGGCATATACCTGTATTAGCATATTCTTTTTCTACCTAATCAATTCACTGTTTTCCTGCTGTGTGCAATGTTTGTCCCCTATCAGAGGTGTCAGGAGACAGCTCCCTTTCCTGGAACATGCTAACTGTTCTGTAGGATGAAATAAAGATGAAGAAGTTCTGCCTGGAAACTGTCCTAGTTTTGAGGAGATCCCAAATAGCTTGCTAAGCTGCTTTCCACATTACAGCTAAATATTTGTCCAAGTATAATTAACCCCTTGACAAACACCATCCTTTGCATCTTTTATAAAAAAAAAAACATTACAGGCTTTCTGGGCTTGTCATAAAGGAGGAGAAGTAGCACATTCCCAACGTTTTCCCTTAGCAGATCTCCTTTGAGATTACCGCATGGCCTTAGAACAGTTTAACTGCACTGAACGCCATAATCCATACTTTCCTATGAGCATTATGCATCCTTTGATTAACTGTAGACTGGGCTCACAGCACTCAGTGCTGAAGAAGAACTATATTTGGAGCACTGGACTAGGCTTTAGGTTTTTTAACCTTGCATTAAGATGCTGAACTGTGGTTTAAATTTTCCTTACTGAGCAGGGGCCTCCTGAGGTAATTGAACAGGTAGCAGTGTCAAGGGTAGAGCCACAGGGTCCTGAGCTTAAGCTGGAGTACTTGTTTAAAAAATATTAATGTAGCTATAGCAAAAGGAGCCTTCTTTGAAAGCTTTCATTCATGTCCTACAAAGCTTCCTCATCTTTTTAACTTTTGTGGTAGCTCTTTCATAGGCAGAGACTCAGCATTCTTAGTTTTCCTTTTTTTGTTGTGTGGTAAAAAGAGTTATCATAGCTAAGTTAGAAACTTGATAAAGAAACTGAGATTTCAGATAAAAGGTATTTTCCAAATATTACAATTTGTTATGTGATGTAAGCTGTAAAAGCAAGAGAATATTTTCATATCCTGTTTTGAGAGACAGAGGAAATTGAGCAGCTGATGAATGGAAATGCATTAGGTCGACTCATGGTTTTCCTTTCCTAATATAGCTATTCAATTAGCACATCCCTCATTATAATTATTTTTTTACCAACTGCTATATAATTATTTTTTTACCAACTATTTTATATTTTTGTGAGCTGCTACAAATTTTAGATTTCTTTTATTAATGGAAATATACTTTTGCTGTCACCCTGATCAGCACTATTTTTTGTTTTCCATATACAATTCTTTGGACTTGGATTTTCCTCTTGACAAAGAAATGAGGTTTGGAGCTAAAGACATCTGGCAAGGCTTCCTCATTGATTTAAACCACTGAACTGGATTTCTAGTTCTGGCTTACATTGAGGCTAACTCTGTTTTGCAGTGTTTTGCAGGTACCTGGCATTGTCACAGGGATGAGAAAATGATGTTAATTCCAAAGAAGAACCTGGGTTTCTCCGTCTGTCACCAGCTCTGAGACCCTCCTAAAGACGTCAGATAGAAAACAGGAGGAGCAACACATTTCTCCTAACCTTCTCCACAGCTGAGTCTCTGTTTCTCTCTTTCATTTCCATTTGTTGACATTTTGTTCTGACTCAGTTGTTACAATGTCATAAATTGAGGAAGTTTTTACTCTTGTTAATTTTTTGAGGGTTCCAGGCTCCAGTGAGTGAATAAAATATTGAAGAGATTTTATGTGGTTGGTCAAAGAGAGTTGAGTTTAAAAAGAGTTTAAAAATAATTAAGTCACTTAAGTTTGCAATTATTATAGAAAACAAATGCTTAGTTAGCAAGGTACAGCTAATCAACATGACAAAAGCTGTACATAATCTGTAGTACTGTGGAACTGAGAAAACAAATCCAGATTCCTGACCAGAAATTGTTTCAAGCCTCGCTGCTGTTCATTTCAACATGCAGCACTATACTGGAACTAATCCAATAAAAACTCCGAGAGTTCACCTTCATCCTCCTTTTCCCTCAAGGTTTTCTCTTTTGGCAGAATCTACTGCGTTCACACTCTGTTTTGTCACAGTTGTTCCCTTCATTCAGATCCTTTGCTAAATTGGAAAGTGTTTCTCCTTCAGGACTGCAAAAATATTTGTTGTTAAAATTCCATCCAGGCCCGCTGTTTGAAAACACCTTATTTCAGTGATGTTTATCATGCAGTACTCAACCTTCAGTTTTTCACTTACATTAGGGGACTACTCTGGGTTTTTTCCACCTTCTAATCACATGCACTTTGGGGAGACCCACTTTGCAGAAGCCATCTGTCTTAGTAGCACATTCCACTCTCCTCATGTACCACAGAAAAGTCTCTCTGCATGCGTGGCACAGGTTTACTTAAAGGACTGAGAAACTTGCTGTTCTCCCCAGGATCATTCTGTGTCATCAAACTCCCACAGTCTAAGGCTATATTAGCTTTTTCTGGTTTTCTCCTGTCATGTTACAGACACCCCTGCTGAGAAAATCCCCATGGCAGGTTGTGGGGTCCAGAGCTGGGTCTTCCAGGGAGGCACAGGGTTCTTCTCCATGGTACCTTTAAAGACACTGCTGAGCAATCTCAACTCCAGGCTAGCAGCTCTCGCAGTGCTGAGAAGGAAGGAAGGAAACAGGAGAGCTTCACTGCTGAGACTTTCAGGATAAACACTGGAGAAGGGAGGAGGCTTTTCGATTCTTTAGGAATTGTGAAAAACTTCTGGAATAGAAGAACCCAGGATACATAGGTTTCTTTCTTTCTCTTTCTCTTTTTCTTTCATTCTTTCTTTCTTTTTTATTTTCTTTTTCCTTTCTTTCTTAAACTTAAAATGGAACAAGGTAAAGGTGAAAAAAACCCAGAAGGCAAACAAATTGACTCGGTGGGGGGATAGGAAGCCAGCAGATGCAGGACGATACAGTTCAAGGTGATGAATTGTGTATCCCCAGGTAAAGGAGAGGACAGCAAGTGGCAAAATGAAAATAGCAAATGATGAGGGACTATCTTGATAAATTAATTCCAAGTTAAATAGGGCACTGAAAAATAAAATTTTCATGTAGAAATTCTAAAAATCCAGAAAATAAGAAGAGGAAAAGTGGAATGCCTTGTTTTAAAATAGCATATTGATGTATAAACTTGGAAAAAACTCAATGGGAGGAAGATAATTAGAGGGACACAGTAACAGAAAAGCATAAACTATATGGGAAATACAGCATAGACTGTAATGTAGTAGATACTATATCTTAAGGAAACAGTCAAATCAAACAAGTAAGCTCAGTCTCTCAGGTAACATTGAAACTCTGCTGGCTGTTTGAAATAGGAAACATCTAGTAATATCCAACTAGGACAACAATGATTTTTGTGAGCTGCTCAGAGCAATCATCAAATCAAAAGGCCAAGAAACAGAAGAATAACAGAGAAGGTTTGGCTCTGCTCCTGTTGAAAGGACACATGACACAACAGGGGACCATGCTGAGACTGAATTTTTAGACAACATGACTGGCTGCTCTGTAGAGCAACTAGTCAGGTAGCATGTAGAAAGAGATGCAACTTGTGGCTTGCCCCTGAGCAGCAGCCAAAATTTTTTACTAGAAAGCTCTTTATAAAGTACTTAGATCCAGCTTTTTTGCATTCATAGCAAGTCCCCTGACCCCAATCTGCTACCATACTATTTAATGTCAAAAAGAAGACAACATAGGCATGACAAAATGTTGTTTCTTGTTAAAAAGAAGATACAGGGGAGAACCACAGGGTAAAATATTTTTACGTGACATGTAAAAGGCATTAAATAGTTAAGCAAAATATACGATGTTCAGAGAAAATGCATATTACTTACGAAGAAATGTTAGAAAGACCAAGAAAGCACTTAAGCCAGAAATGACATCCTAAAAGAGTTCTGTTAACAAAGAAGATCACAGATGACACAGATTTCCTTTGTCAAGTACTCACCAAGCACTGTTACAGAAATAACTCACACGAATTAAGAGGAAAAGTTCTAACATAGTTAAATACAGAAAACCAGAGCAGTAATAAATGGTTGGTTTTACCAGTACAAGGAGGTTCTGAGCTACCATTCGCCACTGGAAATGGAGGTCCCCACTGCAGCTGTTCAATATATTCACAAATGATCTGGAACCAAGAGGAAGTAGTGAGGTGACAGTTTTATGATATTAGTAAGTTTTAAAAGATATATCAAGAGGAGAACTGATTAACAAAAGTTGCAGAAAAGGCTGAAGACAGCGAATTATAGTGTAATAAAATGATGAATAAAATTCAGTATAAAAAAGCAAAATATGATATTCCTAAATTAAGACCTCAAGTGTTGATATCTTGACCAGCTACTACTCAGGAAAGACAACTTGGAATTATGATAGCTGTATGGAATGCTAGCTCAATGCTTAGCAGCATTCAAAACCAAACAGAATGTTATTAGGAAAATACTGGGAAAAAAATAGAAAATAAAAACCAAAACAATGATCCTGCTGCATAGGCTTATTACATTCAGTATTTTCCATTCCATTTGCAGTTCTTCACAGCTCAGACAAGATGTGGTAGAGTTGGAAGATACACCAGTGACAAGTGGTGTCCCTTAGGGATCCATATAGGGACCAGTATCATTTTACATCTCTGTCGGCGACAGGGACAGTGGCATCAAGTGCACCCTCAGCAAGTTTGCTGATGACACCAAGCTGTGTGGTGCAGTTGCCACACTGGAGGGAAGGGATGCCATCCAGAGGGACTTTGACAGGCTTGAGAGGTGGGCCCATGCGAACCTCATCAAGTTCAACAAGGCCAAGTACAAGGTCCTGCACCTGGGTAAGGGCAGTCCCAAGCACAAATACAGGCTGGGCAGAGAATGGATTGAGAGCAGCCCTGCGGAGAGGACTTGGGGGTGTTGATTGATGAGAAGCTCAACATGACCCAGCAATATGCGTCTGCACCCCAGAAAGCCAGTCGTATCCTGGGCTGCATCAAAAGCAGCGTGGCCAGCAGGTGGAGGAAGGTGGTTCTGCCCCTCTACTCCGCTTGTGTGAGACCCTACCTGGAGCACTGTGTTCAGCTCTGGGGACCCCAAAATAAGAAGCCGTTGGAGTGAGTCCAAAGGAGGGCCACAAAGATGATCAGGGGGCTAAAGAACCTCTCCTATGAAGACAAGTTGAGAGAGTTGGGATTGTTTAGCTCAGAGAAGAGAAGGCTTCGGGGAGACCTTACAGCAGCCTTCCAGTACCTAAAGGGGGCCTACAGGAAAGCCGGAGAGGGACTTTTTACAAGCCCGTGTACTGATAGGACAAGGGGTAATGGCTTTAAACTGAAGGAGGGTAGATTTAGATTAGATGTAAGAAATTCTTGACTGTGAGGGCGGTGAGGCAGTGGAACAGGCTGCCCAGAGAGGCTGTGGATGCCCCATCCCTGGCAGTGTCCAAGGCCAGGCTGGATGAGGCTTTGAGCAACGGGGTCTGGTGGAAGGTGTCCCTGCCCATGGCAGCGGGGTTGGAACTAGATGATCGTTAAGATCTCTCCCAACCCAAAACATTCTATGATTCTATGATACTATGATTCTCTGAGTCTATGATACATGGTAACTGAATAGCTGTATTAAGAAAGGAAAACCATGAGTCAACCTAAATGCATTTCCATGCATCTGCTGCTCAATTTCCTCTTGCTCAAAACAGGGTATGAAAATATTCTCTTGCTTTTACAGCTTACATCACATCACTTGATGTCAGATCCAGGGAACAGGCCTTGGCCTGTTACATTTACTGGTACAGCTGTGGCCTAGATTGGCTCTGGGAGGTACTGGGCTGCACGATATAGTCTTGGTACTACTGAAGGCTTATAAGATCTGATGCCAAAGAACATTTTTTTCATTAAATTTTCATTTTTGAGATATCATAAATAATACTGGTGTTGTGGTTTAACCCCAGCCAGCAACTAAGTACCACGCAGCCGCTCACTCACTTCCCCCCTGCCCAGTGGGATGGGGGAGAGAATCAGAAAAAGGTAAAGCTCATGGGGTGAGATAAGAACAGTTTAATAGAACAGAAAGGAAGATACTAGCAATGAAACTAGTAACAACAATAAAGTGACAATAATAAGAAAAGGATTGGAATACATAAGTGATACACAATGCAATTGCTCACCACTTGCCGACCAATGCCCAGTTCCAAAACAGTGATCCCCTCCCCCAGCCAGCCCCCCTCAGTCTATATACCAGGCATGACGCCCCATGGTATGGGATACCCCTTTGGCCAGTTTGGGTCAGCTGTCCCGGCTGTGTCCCCTCCCAGCTTTCCTGTGCCCCTCCAGCCTTCTTGCTGGCTGGGCCTGAGAAGCTGAAAAGTCCTCGACTGAGTCTAAACACAACTCAGCAACAACTGAAAACATCAGGGTGTGATCAACATTTTTCTTGTACTCAACCAAAGCCACAGCACTGTACCAGCTACTAGGAAGCAAATTAACTCTATCCCAGCTGAAACCAGGATAAATGGTTTACATTTACATTATCCTGGTATTTTCCTAGAGGTTTTTAGTGGAAAGGGATGGCAGGGAGGAGGAGAGAGGAGGCAAACATCCTAAGACTTCTGTCCTGATGGAAAACTGGGAAAGAACTCCATGAACTGAAAATTAAATCCTTCACATAGATGCACTGTTGTCACACAAAAGAGGAAGAAACCAGTTCAGCTGTGAGCATGGCCTTGTTCTGGCTAAGTTCCAGTCCTTGCAGTAGGAATTTGCCTAAGGAACTCAGTTTTTACCTATAAGTATTGGATATAATTAAGTTCAAAAGTCAATATGGGTTTATCCACTATATTTAAGTTTTCAAGGTATACACTCAACATGTTAAAGCAATTTTCTCCAGTTTTTTCACTAGTGCTAGTTTCTGCGTCACATTTTCCATCTGAGACCAATTATCCTGTCCTGCTTAGACTCTTTGCTTTATCTTTTAAAATTTTAAGAGTAACGCTGGCCTAGTGACTATTTCTGAGAGGGTAGAGAGTATTTTCCTGGAGCCATCGTCTATATTTCTTGTGAATTCACATTTTCTTTTTCACCTTCTACAGCTACAATATTAAAATTTTGAAGCATCTCTAAGTGCATGCAAGCTCATCCATTTTTTAGGCTAGGTGTGCAACTGTCATTATGTCATTATGTTCAATGTGATAAATAAAATACCTTCAGTATTTTTGCAAATAAAATTCATACAGTTACTGCTCTGATATTTATAAGTTTTCGTATTGGTTTTGTTGTAAACATACAGTAATTGAGCACTTAGGCAGAAAATGGAAGCACAACTGCTTGCACAAAATAATACAGAAGAAATTTGCATCAGAGATGTTTCTGAAGCCATTTTGGAAATATTTTTTCTATATACTGTTTTAAATATTGTTTCTTACAACACTTAAATTGAAACAAGCTATAAGAACCATAATATGCACTCCACCACAGGACAGATAGTGCAAACACATAGGTTGAACTATTTGCAAAAACTGCATAATATATTTCACCTCAGAAGCTATTCTAGAATCTGTGATAAGTATCAATTACTAAAAAAAATCACAGTTATATTGTGAGTATGTTAAAAACAGGACTATACTAATGCTTTGAGGAGATTTATCAATACTGTTTTTCCCCAATGTCTCATAACTTTATGTTAATATTTTTTCTAAGAAGACCAAGCTGATGTTTCACAGTAAATACACTTGGTAGTTTATTAAGAAAACTGTTCAATAAGGGATGCTTTAGCTAAGCTCTTAGATTTGCACCTAGCACCCTTTGCTTCTCTTTATTTGTCACCAATACAAGAGGACAGTGATTTGCTGTAAGATGCTAGTGGCTAAATTCTTCTTCCAGCTGTTGAGCCAAAACCATTCCACTGCGGTCCTGCAAAGGCTAAAGCAAATAAAACCAGACGATCCCATTCAGAAACCTAAGCCCTTCATACATGCCGGCAAGACTTCAGTGGAGCGGTAGCTGTGTAACTGCCACTAGACACTGACTGGCGGTGCTCTTGTTCTGTCTGCCCTTTCGGTTGAGTGAACATGCACAAATGTCAAAAGAAATAAAAGTGGGGTCACTTTTAACAACTATTATGTCATCTCGTACCCTTTACATTGCATGGCATAAAGTTCCTCTCATTATTTACCTTTCTCAGAAGAATATTCTTTCCCATTTAAAATTTGCATCTAAAGAGCACATGACCCTCCATCCCCAGTGGGTCACGTCTGTGACTGAAGTTTGCATATTCCACATTTATTCCTGATCCCAGCAAAAACCCCCATCTGATCAGTAAAATACAATTGAAACCCTATAGCCCTGTTCATACCCATGAGCTATACCAGATAAGAGCAGTGATTCGTGCCTCCTGTCTCATGCGTCTGTGCCGTCCTGCTGGGGCAGGACTTAGGAGAGTAAGCTTTTAAATCCTGACTAAAAATACCAAACTTTGGTATTTGGTTAGAAGCTTACATGCCTCTGATATCTGTTTGGGCATCTTACATACCACAATTCCTTTTACAAAAAGTAAATCAGCTTTTAACATTGTGGGGAAAGCCTCTTGTCCAGGTAGAGCTTAGGGGCAACAGCCAGCCCCCATCTCTGTCTAGATTGCTGGGTCTCCATCTTAGCATGTCCAGTTCTGTTCCAAAAGTGTCCAGCCCTGCTGAACCTGGGTGACATTGCTGAGTTCAGTTGCAAGAAGTGATATATTTCCCTATGAATAGACATGACTGAAACACTAATATATACATGTAGATTAAACACCAATGTAGTTTAGTTAGACTCTATAGCCTACAAGAACACAAGTGATGATTCAAAGTGCCATGTGATCAACGGATGCCAAGTTTGTATGTCCATGTTAAGTTGCTGCTTATGTAATACAGTGCTGATTAGTTTGCAACATACTGAACACTGGACTGTTAGAATATGTAATTAAATGGTGTACATATGAGAACGGCCACATCATGGATATTTTGCAGAGAGCTCTATTAAAATTTGATGCTCTGGATAGCCTAATAAACATACTATTAACTGTCACAGCTGCTATTGCGAGGTTTGAGCATTTTGTCTGGGACTGAGGTCACTGGTTTATATTCTGTTGGCTTTTGGTTTATGCCAGTAACTCTGTTTTAGTTTGCGCGTCTACTAAGGGATACAGTTACTGATCCATTTTCCACTGAAGTCATTGGAAATCTTCTCATCAGCTTCAGTAGCAGTTAAACCAGATCAAAAATGAAGACCAGTAATAGACTCGGACAATATTTCGTTCTTGAATTAATATTCTTTAGTTAGATGTGTTGTTACTGTGTATCTTTCCTTTCGCCTGTAGACTACTACCTTCGATTACAAGATCTAGGCTCTGATATGTAGTTTAATAAATGTGTTGGATTTTGAGGTAATTCGAAGATATTTTATGTGAAAATTTTGAGATGTTGTTTGATGTTTTATTTTTCATTATTTGTATGCTAATTCCTATAAGAAAGCATCACGACATCCTTATGGTTCATGTACCTTGCATAACTGTACAAATATTTCAAAAATTAAGAGTACAGCTATATAAACTAAACAAGCTATTACAATGTCTGCTATTAAAGAAGTGAATAGTTACATGTTTTTGAAATTTAGCTATCTCATTTCTTTAACATGTTTACTGTAGAATAACATTAGTTTGCTTCTTGTTCTTAAGACATTTGGCAACACTAAAATGTTGGCTCACTGGTACTGTACAAAAGTGAACAAACTATTTCCGTGTAAGTGTGTATGTCATCTGTGTTGTTGTCAAATATCACAGTTTTATTGTGATTGATGTTATTGCAATAAATACATTAACAACCCCTGGATCTTCATTTTAATGAATTACTGGAATTTTTGTGAATTAGCACTTCCTGATCGTGGTTCTAAAATACAGTTTTCTGACTAGATCAAAATCACATCCCTGTGGTAATTAATCATGTGCAGAATGAATCCCTTAAAGGAGAAATACAATCCTTTTATATCCGCCGGAAAATACACTCTCTGGGACAGGATTTGGAGTCTGGCCAAGCCGCACATGGTGTAGGGGGAATTGTTTGTTAGGGATGATAAAACACTCTTCTTAGAGCTTCTTAATACATACATGTTAGGGCAGAGTTTACAATGCCTGGATTTCTTAATGAAAATTTCTGTGTATTCAAATGTTTGTCTTAAGAAAAAAATTACCTCAAATTTAAATACTTTTTCTTAAGCCATAAAAATATAACTAAAATGTTCTGGTTTATTTGATTTTACTTTGACATACCTACAAACATATTTGCTTAACCTTGACTTTAACCTGCAGCTTTAAAAAGTTTATTTTTCCGCCAGCAACATACTGAGTTTGAAAATGTCCATAGGGTAATAGAAAATGTATAGTGGTGATAAGCAATAATTTCACAGTTAACTGATCATGATGTTACAAGATGCAGTGCACCCTCCTAATCTTTCCTTACTCTTTCTTTTTCTTTTTTTCTTTAGCAGTCTAATTAGTATTGCCTGGTAGTTTTATACAAACTAATGAACCGAAGAAATAAAAGATGCGGCAATGAAAGTGCCTGGCCCAGATTTCCAGCTGTGGTCAGGTACTCAGTATACTCAGGGGGATAAGAGGATGTACCCTTCTGAACTGCGTCTAACATCTCCAACACCTTACACGTCAGGTCTTGAGATGCAGGGAGATCATCTTCCACACTCTCAGGGAAGTTTAAGCTAAAATGTTTTATTTCACTGTTGTAATTGCCTAGGACTACACATGCTGACAGTTACCACAGCTCAGCTGATGAGAGGTTACACTGCTGTAACATTACCCATTGCATTCATCTGTGTATATCTCAAATCTCAGAAAGAGCTGAACTGAATCTTCACATGTCTGGATTCCTTGCCAGGAAAAAAAGTGTGTTTTCATTTCTGAGAGCCAATTGGTCAGTGCCTGAACTTCGGGCCAGCAAGATGGCATCTTTGAAAGTAAGACTTGGGGAAGGATGCCTCAGGAAAAGCCAGGTGAAGATTGATTCCAATCGACTGAAATGAGTATGAGTTTCTCAAATCAATTTATTAAGCTTTAGATCACACCTTGATTCAAAAGGTGGGAGAAATATTACATAACTTTTCTTATGCTGAGGGAAAACATGGCCAAAAAGGCACAGAGCAGGTCAAAACCTGCTGACCTTCTTTTCTAGCCTATGTATAGCTGAAATTTCTACAAACAGACCGTCAGTTCTTGAACTTTTAAAATTAGCTTTGCACGGACCTTCATATGGCAATGGTCTCAGTTCAGCACAAAAGTACAAACCCAAGCCTCTGCCTGATTTGTTTTCTAGCATGAGAATTTTCTTGACAGAGCTGATTCTTGCTACTTTGATTCAAACCAACGGTATCTTTTCTTCTGGGTGAATTTTGGTTAGTTTCACTGTTTTTAACTTCAAAAGTATACCATTCTTTTTAGTATCTGCTTTAGGAACACAAGCCATTTATAAAGACATAATCCCACTGTGACAAGCACCTTGCATTTTACACAAAAATGGCCTGATCTTAACTCCATACTCCCATTAATATTTTCTCTGTGCTTATAATACGGTGAATGAAATGGAACTAATTGATTATAGTAAAGTGGATGAGTTTTAAAGCTCAAGAAGAAGTAAGTCAGAAATACCAGCACTTTCTCAAATAAGCTTTGCCTGATCTGTGGTGGTCTTGGGATGGAAAGCCCCTTCTCTGACTCAGAGCACAACCTGGGCCTGGATTTTCCCCTGATGAGCTCAGTGAGGTGGCTACCAAAATGCTCATACCCTCCACACATTAAACAAAGAAAAGGATCTGTTTTCAGTCCCCAAAGGGCTTTTTGAAACAATTTTATTCTTCAGTAAATTATTGCAAACTCTTTAATTCCATTCCCATTCAGTAGAAAGCCATGAAACATCTGGACTGTTCTGCAATTAACTCTGTGTTACACTGTGCAGGTTGCATTAGTCAGGAATGTAAAGAGTTTTGGAGACTTCCTGTGTTCTCACTGATTATATTTCTATTTAGACCAGTGCATATAAGAGCAGAATCTGCCTAGAACTTACAGGGTAAGATGCATTGTCCAGGTCTGACTGTCAGGTAACCCAGATGTCATTATTTCTGTTGCATTACTCATGAAGAAGGCTTTAACTCAAAATATGAATGGGACTGACCTAAGATTTGAGATGAGACTCATTTGTCCTAAGACAGGCATCTAGAAGTTATAGAGAAGGCCTGACCTGTCTACCTTAGGTTCCCTTTCCAGTCAGTGGAGAGAAGCAGGCGCCCATGGAGAGAGGCTCATTTTCCCTTGGTTAAGTGTCTAAACCCGATCGCATGACTGGCCTGTTGAGGGTACCTGTTTGCCTCTACTTGTTATGAAGGGTATCTGTCTCACAAAACTAACTTGGACATGTGGTGAGCAATCATGATAACTTGAACGTACATGTCTCACGACATTTTAGATGCTGTAGGATAACCAAGATGTCCATGTGGATATGACTGATATGGCACAGCATTTTTGCATATTGGCCTTTTTAAGTTCCTTTATTTTAAAAAGTAAACTTTAATATTTCAGCGAGTTTTGAAGAAGGTCTGAAATGAGGTAAGAGGCCAGCCTGATAAACAGGTTTTGGAGGCCTGTTGAAAGTTAACAAGCTAATATGGTGGATATGAGGAATCAGCTTGGCTAAATTTGGCTTAGGGAAGTAAGCAGACATCATGACTGCAGAGTCACCACTCATTTCCTCTTGTCCTCAAGTTGCTGTCTTCTGTGCAAGTACAGAAAAGATTGCTAAATTCATCTTACTGGCGTTTGTAACAGAGGGAGATGGAAAATGTGTCAGGATAGAGAAAGTGTCAGCATCCTTGATGCTGGTGAACCAGTAAGGGGGAAAATTACGTGTAATAAGATTTCTTCTGAAGTTATGAACTTCTCAAAAACAAAAAAAAAATAATGTTGGAGGGTGATATAAAATCTTTAAGGGACTAGGAGTAATAAGAACTGCTTTTCAGTTATCTTTCTGAGAAATTTTGCTTTTCCTGCTGTTACCGTTGTTAGTCATGGCACTTAATCTGGTCACAGCTTCATGGTATTATTCCTGGACTTCATGTGGAATAGCAAAGTTCTGTTTCCTGGGAAACTAATCTTGACTATGACAAACCAATCTAGTTAAGCAAATGGTGTTATTCAGGGGCAGCCAAAACCAGAGTGTGGCTCAATGGCGTGTGGCCTAAGCCTTCGTCTCCTGTGCATATCAGGCTAAAATTAATGCAAAAGGTCATCAAATAAGAATAATGTTTTACGTTCTTGCTGCACAGCTATTAATGCAAACACAAAGTAGAGAATATCACTATCTAGCGAACGGAACAGACAGTTGGGACCAAATCTAGAAGAGGACTTAGCTGCACACAGGCTGCATAGCACAATGCTTTATGCGGTAGGCCTTGCTCCTGGATCAGTGAGGTTTGTGCTAGATCCCTATTTGCCGCATGGGGAGACTTTTGTACCTTGGGATGGGAAACCAAAATAACCTCTCACTGCGTATTCTGACATGGAGTAAGGTCTGCGTATCAAGGATCAGTACAGTGCATGTGTGACATTCAGGAAGTGCTCAGTAAGCTGAATTTTTCCAGGCAGCCTCGTACTTCTTGCACATGTCCAGAATATCTATGATGCATGAGCTGTAAACCTAACGCCTCCAAAAAGCATTGGATCTAATGTGATGTGCACCATCCCAGGGAACACTCCAACATTTTCAGCTGTTACAGGGGCCCAGCACTCCCCACTGAGCACGCACGTGCTGTCATTGCTGGAGGTCTGTACTGGTCCTGGAGACCAGGAGCAGCACACTGCTGGACATCTGGAAGAAACATCGGTTTCTTGAACCCCTCACGGATGAGGTTTCTAGGTTGCAAAAGAGGCCGCGTCTGAGAAAATATTCATATATATTTTAGCCCTTCTCCTAGAGTTAGTTAGGGATTACTTGGCTGCTAAGAGTTCATTTCAGAAATTCAAGGCTCAGAAGGCAAAGGCAGGAAAAAAACCTTGATTCGTCGTCTAGTAATCAGGGCGTTCACCCACGAAGGAAGTGTATGGGACAGGTACAAACTGTTTCAAGACATTGCAAGTAGGATTTTTTTTTTCTCTGCCGAAATAGGCCCGCAGTTCCCAGTCCTTTTTCCTCTGACTACATTTGTTCTCTCTGTTTCTAATTACAGAAGTCTTGATTTATTTTTTCCCCAGACAATGTTGTAACTTCAACAGGAGGGGAAGAGGAGTCCTGCACTCAGTCTAAGCTATAAGTGTCCTCTTAGGGCAGCAGGGGTGAGAGACTAAGGTTGAAACTACTCAAGCTGACAAGGGAGCAGAAACAGACTCACACCACCTGCCAATCAAGAGTTCAGGACATGCACCAGTGGCCAAGATGCTTCGGTGGCACTTGAACACACCTTAAAAGAAGGGAGCAATGTTAGCTATGCAACCAGCAGAGAGCATCTCTTGGAGGAAGTCCCAAAGGCAGGCGTGCTGTCCTCGTTGCAAACCCCTCAAGGTGAGGACCAGAGAGCTGGAGTGCAGGTGGCTGGGCCAAGGCGGTCGCAGGTTGTCTTCCGCTTCTGAGCCCGCTTCCACACTTGCTCCCAGTGTCTTCTTATGATCACAAGTCTCAGGGGGAATATTTTGCTTTCCCCTGTGTCCTGTCTCTGGCCTCCTCGACCATTATTACCCTGTCCAACCACACCCTCTCCTACTCCCCAGCTCATGTCCTTTCATAGTGGTTAGTTAAAGGTTGCTTCTTACTGAATTTTTTTGACATTTCTTCTTAAGCTTCCACCTCTGAGTCTTTGATACCAGGCTGGTGTCCAGATGCTTGAAAGTTAGTCATTGGAGCACCTAATTAGCAAGTGGTCAGACAGCTTCACAGCATCCATTTATAGATATCTGTTGGTAATGAATGATGCACCTGATGTTTCAGATGGGGATAATTCTGCAGATTACTGCCTGCAGAACAGCCTGTTAGAAATCAAATAGAAAATATGTCTGTAATTGGATGGAGGTTTAAAGATTGTAAAGTAAGATTATGTGCGATCAAAATCCTGGTTTAGATGCTTCAGCTCTTCTATGGTTATAGCCCACAATGAAGGACTTACCAGTCTTACGGGATGTACCCACCATGGATTAAGTAGTGATAATGTAAATGCTTATGACTGCATGTAAGATGCTTCTACCACATAATAGCTGGTTTATTTTCCGTGTATGGGCATTCAAATACTTTAAAACTCTTAGGTTCGTTTGATTAAAAATGAATGGAGCTAGAGACAAAAATTTTTAGTGTTACTCTATGAACTTTTCAGGTCTTTTATACCTTAGAGTTCAATAAAACACCTAAAAGAAATCAACAAATCCAACCAATTTATAATTGGTTTATCTTTAGGACAGTAGTATGCTTTGCTCTGCTCCATAGCTGATTTGTTTTCTGTCAAATGAATGCATTTATCTCCCAGATAATTTTTCCCTAGTATTCCCTAGACTCCCTTTAAACTCAGTGGAGAGACACAGATGCCCTGAAGGGTGATTCATTCCTTCCTAAAATAATTTTCCAATATTTGTGGAATTAATATCTCAATGTAGGTGTCACTTTCTTTTCATGACTATGGGGAAAATCTGAACAATTAACACAGGCTACATATCTAGCTTTTAGGTGACCAAAGTTAGGTGAAACTAAACTTGCCCTATGCCTTATTCCCTTTTCCCTTTTTTAATCCATTCCTTCTTCATTTCACCTCCAATGTTCTTCTGGGTCTATTCTGCCTTCATCTTCTATCTCACTAGTTTCCTGTATTCCATATGCTTTAAGACTGTTTTAAATCAGTGAGAACTGAGAGCACTCAGCACCTTGTGAAGTTACCTTGAAGTAAATGAAATTGGCTGTATAAGTCAATCTGAGCACAAGCAGCAGTGCTTGTCAGAGAAGGTTCCTTACTCATTTGCCAAGTTCAAACAAGCTAGCAACTGCAGATCAGCATATTTTCAGGATTGACTCTATGCCTCAGACTGGTAATATTTACATATTGCGTTTGTCTCATGAAAATACCTTCTTGTACAAGGAGAATGTCTTTCACTGTTCCTTGAATGTGGAATAAAAACACACAAACGAAAAGAAGAAAAGAAAAATTATAAAAAACCCCAAAGGTTGCAGAGTTCAGAGCAAGTGTGTTATCTAACAGCCACTACAGTTCTTATGTTATTCAGACCTGTTCTGCTTCTTCAGCAGAAAGAGAAAAGGATAAAGGATAGAACAATTTTCTGTGTTTAGTCTGTTTGTATCTAAGAAAAGGCCCTTTTCCCCTTGTTCTTCTTGTCTTAGAAAGGTGTTGCTATGACGTTAGATCTGTGCATCCCAAAATGACCTTTATGCTGTTGGTTATGGTTAGCACAGTCACTAGGCTCCCCGCCATGGTCAGTTCAGCACAGATAGCAATTACCTGGTTCTTTTCTTTACATCTACTCACAATATATCATCCAGTCACTAAAGTTGAATATGTGTCTTTGCATCTTACAAGGTATCACAGCAGGCCGTTTCTTGTTGCAGATGATAAAGATTCTTTTTGTCATATCATATACACATGGTTCATCCTTTACTAGTGTGTGGATGCCTGTTGATCTCAGCCTGGCCGTTAAACACCCTGACAGAAAATTGACAGCAGTATCTGCTGGATGGCCTGGAGTGGCTGGCTAGCAAGGAGGTTCTATGACCTTACACACGCAGTTTTACTGAGAAGACGCTGTCATTTTTCATGTTCACCCTAAACACTATGTCAGTCCTCAAGGCCTGGATGATATCAGATGTTGAATGAAGAACAGCTGTCTTGGATGTAGTCAGGAAATGCTGAGTAGTCCTCAACCTCTGAAGAGGTAATTAATACCTTTCCATTACCATTAGAGTGCCAGTTATTCCACAGTCACTAAAACTGCTCTGGTTTATTCCCTAACATGTCTTTAATAGAGAAATATATATGAAGAAGAAAATGAAAAAACTTCTTTACCTTTTCCCCAGCCAGAAAAAGAGGGGCCATACTTGTCAGACAGTCAAGTAACCCATCCACTTACGAGCAACCTGCCCTCATTGTAATAAAGTTCACACTGATCATGGGTACGGGAGAAACTTCAGATGGTGTTGAGGGGAACAGACTCTTTGCTAACAAAAATGTGGTGAGAAAAGCATTTCTTCAGTATTGGTTCCTAATAAAATACCAAACTAAAACTCAACTTTTGCATTTCAAAGCCCTTGAGAGGAGGAAGCCAGGCAATCTCAGATGATTATTTCCCATGGCCTCAGTGCATAAAGAGCGGGGGAAAGTATGGGAAGAACCCATCAACAGAGGTTTGTAAAAAAGCTTCCCAGATGACACAAAAAGGCCTTTTAAATTCTGTAATAAATAAGCATAGTATAAAAACTTCATAGATGCACAGCTATGCTGAAAAATCTGTTAAACCTGCCATTTTTGCAGCATGCCTTTCAGTACAAGGAGTTTTATCAAAAGGAAAAATAAATCTCCTTTTTGGTAGTCGTTCATGCTGCATTATATAGATCACAATGGAGTTTGGCCTCACTTGTCAAAACAATCAAGGTAGATAGTGAAAAGCTTAATAAAAAATTGGGGGAACTCTACAAATGTGCAAACAGAGTCACAGGGAAAAAGAAAGAGAGAGGCTGCTGTAACAGCTGTCATGGGGAAACAGAGATTGATACTTTGTGTAATGGAACACAAACCTCATACTAAGTACTCAGTCATCATCCCACTAATTACTCAAACTTCATTATAAAGAACACCGGGGCCACAATTAAATATTGTATATTACCCCTCATTCTAATTACACAGCCTTTTTAGTTGCATTGTAAAAGCAATAC
>JAVKLA010000026.1:2619022-2658305 GCA_034782735.1 Sagittarius serpentarius
TGAACTGAAAACACAGCGCTGTACCAGCTGCTAGGAAGACAATTAACTCTATCCCAGCCGAAACCAGGACACCAGGACATGGAGACGGCCGAGGTACTCAATGACCTTCTTGGCTCAGTCTTCACTGACAAGTGCTCCAGCTACACCGCCCAAGTCGCAAAAGGCAAAGGCAGGGACTGGGAGAATGAAGAACTGAGCGCTGTAGTAGAAGATCAGCTTTGAGACCACCTATAGAACCTGAAGGTGCACAAGTCCATGGGACCAGGTGAGATGCATCCACAGGTCCTGAGGGAACGGGCAGAAGAAGTGGCTAAGCCACTGTCCATGATATCTGAGAAGTCGTGGCAGCCCAGGGAAGTTCCCACTGACTGGAAGAGGGGAAACACAACCCCCGTTTTTTAAAAGGTAAAAAAGGAAGAGCTGTGGAACAACAGGCCAGTCATTCTCACCTTTATGCACGGCAAGATCATGGAGCAGAACCTCCTGGAAACTATGCTAAGGCACATGGAAAATAGGGAGGTGATTGGTGACAGCCAACATGGCCTCGCTAAGGGCATATAGTGCCTGACAATTTCAGTGGCCTTCTATGATGGGGTTCCAGCCTTGGTGGATAAGGGAAGAGCAAATGATTTCATCTATCTGGAATTGTACAAAGCATTTGACACTGTGCCACACAACATCCTTGTCTCTGAGTTGGAGAGACATGGATTGGATGGATGGACCACTCGGTGGATAAGGAACTGGCTGGATGGTCGCACTCCAAGAACTGCGGTCAACAGCTCGATGTCCAAGTGGAGACCAGTGACGAGTGGCGTTCCTCAGGGGTTGATATTGAGGCCAGCATTATTTAACATCTTTGTTGGCGACAGGGACAGTGGGATCGAGCGCACCCTCAGCAAGTTTGCCGACAACACCAAGCTGTGTGGTGCGGTTGCCATGCTGGAGGGAAGGGATGCCATCCAGAGGGACCTTGACAGGCTTGAGAGGTGGGCCCGTGCAAACCTCATGAAGTTCAACAAGGCCAAGTGCAAGGTCCTGCACGTGGGTCAGGGCAATCGCAAGCACAAATACGGGCTGGGCAGAGAATGGATTGAGAGGAGTCCTCTGGAGAAGGACTTGGGGGTGTTAGTTGACGAGAAGTTCAACATGACCCAGCAATGTGCGTCTGCAGCCCAGAAAGCCAGTTGTATCCTGGGCTGCATTAAAAGAAGCGTGGCCCACAGGTGGAGAGAGGTGGTTCTGCCCCTCTACTCCGCTTGTGTGAGACCCCACCTGGAGTACTGTGTTCAGCTCTGGGGTCCCCAGCATAAGAAGGACATGGACCTGTTGAAGTGAGTCCAAAGGAGGGTCATGAAGATGATCAGGGGCTAAAGAACCTCTCCTATGAGGAGAGGCTGAGAGAGTTGGGGTTGTTTAACTCAGAGAAGGCTCTGGGGAGACCTTATAGCAGCCTTGCAGTACCTGAAAGGGGCCTACAGGAAAGCTGGAGAGGAGCTCTTTATCAGGGAGTATAGTGATAGGACAAAGGGAGTGTAGTGATAGGACAAAGAGTAATGGTTTTAAACTGAAAGAGGGTAGATTTAGATTAGATGTAAGGAAGAAGCTCTTCAATGTGAGGGTGCTGAGGCAGTGGAACAGGCTGCCCAGAGAAGCTGTGGATGCCCCATCCCTGTAAGCGTTCAAGGCCAGGCTGGATGGGGCTCTAAGCAACCTGGTCTAGTGGAAAGTGTCCCTGCCCATGGCAGGGGGGTTGGAACTAGATGGTCTTTAAGGTCCCTTCCAACCCAACCCATTCTATGATTCTATGGAAAGGGATGTATCCATCCCTGTACCTCCATTAACACAACCTGGGAGTCCGTGTGTCTCTATTCCCAGCCACAGGAGGCAGAAATACCCCTGATCCCCCATCTTGGTACGACTGAGTCCTGTTCTCCAAGCTCGTTCTGTTACAACGAATGCATGTGTGTGTTCTAGTCAACGATAACTCATTAACACTTAAAAAACCACCTACATATATTTTTGCTAAATTCACAATACTGGATCTTTATAACTTGCATCTTTTCCGTAGCCTGTTTCCTTCACCCTTCATGAAGTCCTTATTACTTGCTAGTGCATCATAGAGGTCCCAGTCCTACAAACTGGTGTTTATATGCTTGACGTCACACCTGGACCGCCTCATGTAGACCTGTCTACAAATGGGTAGTCTCAGATATGTGTCGTTATGGTACAGGGACTTTCATGGACACTTACACGATATCATTGTGCATTGCACAACAGCAAAGAAAAGATCCCGAAGATATATGTGTACAAACCAGTCCTCTTCCTTTCTAGAGTGAGCTTTGTTTGCGATGTCCTCAGTGCTAGCCTGTGCTTTATGCAGGTGAAAACAACTGGATTCTTTTCCAATATCTGGACTATGTTTCAGGGGTCACAGAGGCTGTGGGTTTTTAATAGTGTAAATTCAGTTTTAAGGTTTAAAATACCAGATCTGAGATGCTGCCTTCACGTGATGCACAGCTCTGAATTAGTACAATTTCACTCTGCCAGTTGAATTCCTGTAAAAATTTTGAAGGGGTAACTTTGTCCCATCATACCTTCTGCTGGATCAGGTATCTGTCTTCAGATACACAGAGCAGCCGAACACTGTACTGTGTGTTCTGGCTAATCAAAAGGAAATGTAGCTGTGTCCTTGCACCTAGCTATCACATTTGTACCATGAGATGATCTAAAGCAAGCTGATCTGGTATTAACAGACAAGAAACCAAGGATGTAGTCAGAAGTGACATTAAAAAATGGGAGATTTTCTCAGAAACCTGGAGATGGGACCAAAAGGTGCACCTGTTTTAGAAGCTGAGGAAGAAGCCTCTTCTCTCACCCTGAGGATTGGGTGCCTTACGCTGATATCTAAGTGCTGCTGGTAGAGTTCCTGGCCATTCCCCCCAGGCTGCTGCTGAAGTCAGCTCTGGCCGCAGCTCTGGGAGTGCTGCGATAGGATGGGGAGCCCAAAAAATTGGGCTACGAAAAAGCTTTTTAGTGAATAAAACAAAAGGCTACAGGATAAAACTGAGAAGATCCTTTCACAATTAAAAACTATGGTAAAAACAAGGATTACAAGGAGAGTGTTAAAATCCAGTTGTATTATTGGGCTTTAGAGAGTTAAATATTTTAGTCCAGACATAAACAGCATAATAAACAAACACGTTCAAAGTGAACACTCTTACCACTTCAACAGACATCTTGAAATTAGTTCTTTTGTTATATCTCTAAGCACTTTTCCAGCAAATCCCTCCTACATCAAACTGGCTGCAATATCCTCCATTACATAAATAAAATGGACACCTGATCGAATCCTGAAGAAGTGGCACCTTTGATGGCTCTTTCTTCGGCTTGCGAAGACGTATGTTACTTGTCCCTGCTGTGGGGAGAGCGGGGGGAAGATGCTGGTGGGGGAGGATGTTGATACTGACCCAGATTTGAGCAGTTGTCTTGCTAGCCAGAGGCTGAATCCAAGCAGTCTCAAAGGGGGGAATCAAATGTACCAGAATAAATCAGTGAAATTCTGATGTCTGAGGTACATTTGAGATGGAAGTGAATTGATTCATTGTAGCATTAGCACATGTTTTAATTTACTGACTGTACAGATGATAAATATATATATATACACATCTGAGAGTTGGAGTCAATGATCCATATGGCTCCCTTCCAACTTGAAATATTCTAGGATTCTATGGTATGTATTTTTCATTATATGCTGCCCAATATTAGTGACTTCAGTGAAACAAGGTGTTCTATTGTATTATTGACGAGCATGCTCTTCTAGAGTTTTAGCTGAAATTTCTTTTGTGCTTAAATAACAGCCTGGTTTATTAAGATTTTGCAGTGAGTTCAGTTTATGTTCGTCAATTAATACTGTTGCTAGGGAGCACCAATAACGGTTTTGAAGTATAATTTTCTTTAGTGTGTTTAAATGGTTTTGCAGCAGGCTTGGAACAGTTTGAATTACGTTCATGAATGACGTTTCAGTTATGGCAGTTTTAATGGACTTTCACTTTAGTGACTTTTTGAATAAAGTCTAAGAATGCCTTGGATTATTCCCTCTTTTTTTTTTTTTTGCACTGAAAAAATCCGTAAAACTTAAAAATGCTGGGAGACATGACAATGATGGTGATGTGTCACCATTTCTTGTTTCCTCACTATTGTCTGACTGTCCTTTCAAGAGTAAAGCATCATTCCTTTCTCAGTCTTTTGCCTTCTTCTGCCTGCCCTAGTCTGGTTGTACTTTGACATTTAAAGTTCTTCTCTTTTTACTTGGGGGAAAAAAAAATCCCTACAGGAAACCTTCTCCTCTTCCTGTCCTGTATTTTCTTCACTTACTTCATACATAGGATTCTTTATATAGAAATTAGTAAATATGTGTATGTAAATGGGAGAGAAAAGAACAACGAGCTAACCTTTGATCAACATAAGAAGTTAAAATGCTTAACTTTTTTTCCGGTGACATCATGCATTATGGAAAGTCTGAATATAAAGTTGTGTTTTCAATAGAAACCGCTTCAGCATCAATGAAGTCACACCAGATTGCTTTGGCTTAGGTACTAGCCTTGTAGTCTCAGAGTGATACCCTGGTTTTTTATTAAAAAGAAATGCTATATATCTTTGGGGCTTGTTTTAAAGGCCTCTGGAAACTGGAAAAATACTTTTTGCTTCCATGGACTTTGGACTGTCAGCTTTTCTTACCTAATCCTACCAGGAATGTCAGTGCAAGTCTGCCACAGATTTACCAGTGCCTTGATCTGCATAAAAGAGTGTCAAATGAAAGAAGCTGAAACTAAGAATTGGAACAAAATGATGCACTAATAGTAAAAACATAACTGAATTACACTTTCTCCAGACATCTTCGATACTGCAATATTTTCTGAGTTTTCTGCAAGACAGCTTCTAAGTGGATATGCATGTTTTTCAAAAATGGAACTTCGGATAAAACAAAAATATTAGGGACCCGCAGTCTCAAGATGCAGCAATATTCACTAACATTAAATCCTCCATAGAAAAACTATTATTGATTTTTACTAAAGCAAATTTTTTTATTGTCAGAGTTGCACATTAAAGACGTTATGTGGAAAGAGAGAGTCCATACTAGCTAGCTATTTCCAAACTGAATTCAGAAGTAAGGTGTCTGAAGCATTTTCTAAGGTCTCTAACTTTCTTTTTTTAGACAATAGCTTCAATTTCTCTGGGTTGTGAAAAAACAATGGCTAACTACCAAAGGTCAAGTTAAAAGTTACTGGGAAAAATTATGTATTTAACCCCTATGTCCTGTATCTAGTATTTTATGCTAGCAAAAGCTTGATGCTTCTCCATGAGAAATGAAGAATAATCTGAAGTTTTAGAAGTAACAAGCACTCTCTTGCTCACAAAACAAGTCTTTTATCTCGGAGTTATCTGTGAGAGTAGTCACAAGGATGTTAGGATCCGGCAACTTTCTTCCTACAAGTCTTTCAGTGTGGGTAAAAAACCACCCCAAACAAATCAAACCCAAAAAATCCAAGCCCACGGCAAAAAAGCAGTCCTCAGTTCTCCTTCAAGATCTTTAAAGGATCCTGAAGTCATTACAGGTGAAAAAAATAGCCTGACTGTGAAAAGATCCATTTCATACTGCATTTATTTTGTTTTCCATAAACAAAGTTCTGCAAGCAACGTGTTAAATATTTCATGACAGCAGATGCAAGATATGGTATTCAGCTAGTTTTGTCCTCTGTAATCCAAGGGGGAAAAGGGCCACTGTGTTTTTTACCTAGGGCAGAGACAGAACATGCAATGGTTATAATGCTTACAGAGCTTCCATACCTTGCATTACAACCCAACTTGAATGAAATTGTCTGTTAAAGTTAATTTAGCTGCAGCATTGTGGATTTAAAAAAAAGGCAAGAAACAGCCCCTGGTTTGAGACTTTCTCATGCATTTTGAGGACCTTGGGCAAAACCTGATTCTGCTGAAGTCAGTAACTATTGATTGTGAAGCAGGACACAATTTTACCTTCAGTGTCTTCACCTCTTTAAAATAACAAGATTCATCCTACCTGCCAATGAAGGAGGAAAAATGTATCAAAACCAGCCGAAGTGAAGAAGATTGATCTTTCTCCTGCTGACAATGTCTTACAGCTATCTCCTCTTTTAACTGACTGCAGGCTTTCACTCCATAGCAGCTTCTTTACGTTTATTGGCATACATATGATAATTTTTGGCACTTACCACTTCACTTCCCACTTGTTTTTAACTCAACAAACTCTGCCATTGTCATGCTGTAGTTACCTTCATTCTAGATACTGAAATTGATATCCTATTCCTCATTTCTGAGTAGAGTCTGTGCTGTTTCCTTCCATCTTTAGGATATCTAGAACAACCTCTGTTGTCTTTACCATTTACTGCCTGTGCCTCCCTCAAAGACTCGTTTCTGTAGTAAGCAGAAGGGGCGGCGGGGGTGTGTGTGTGTGTGTGTGTATTATTTCCCATAGTGACTGTGCTGGAAGGTCTTCTGACAGCAAGATACAAAGTTCTACCAATGTAACGCAATTGGAACATTTCACTTAGCTTGAGCTATTATGGATTTTTCACTGACATCCAAAAGCTTGGCAGCTTTACTCTGAGAACTATTTACAGTCCCCAAAGTGTAAAAGGGATTATTTTATTGTATACTTTGATATCATTTCCTTATTATGTAGTCCCCAAAATTACTTTTCTGTTATGACATACTGAAGAGTAGTAAGAATGTAAGTATCAGTTTTATATTGCTTTTTTTCTGATGATTTTGGCATAACCAATTTGTGCTGACATAAATACTGGATTAATAATAATTGGGATACGACGTTTCACAATGCTATATCTCTCTGTGTATAAAAAGACCTTATACTGTCCCAGTTCAAAGTAATTCAGGTTCTCTGGCCTTTGTTGTCAAATGATACTCCAGAGCCTTTTCAGGTAACATCACTTTTTTTGCCTTAAATCTCTCCCGCTCTCCGCTTTCAGTAACTTTTGCCAGTTGGTGAAGCTTGAGCCCTCTGTGACGGAGGCTCCGTCCCTCCCACGTCAGCTGGGCATTCAGCAAGCTGGACAGGGTGTCCAGCGTTTGCTGGGAGGGCTGGGAGCAGGACGAAAGCCTTCCTTCTCTATCGAATGTGCCTTTACAGCAGCCAGTGCACAGCTTGTTTCTATGCTGCGAGGGTGACTTTTTCAGCTCCTTTTGGAGGTATTATCAATATTATTTAATGAAGTAGTTGTTCGGGGAATAATGACTTAGTTGAGATGATGAGCAGCACATGCAGAAGAGAAAATACTGATTCTCTGAAGATGAAGATGAAGATACTTTCCATTAAACAATGGTGAAAAAACCTCGCCTGGTTTTCATGCCACGTCTTACAAAAGACAGTAAAGATGTCTCACACGTTCCTTCTTAACGTCATTTTCAGTTGCCCATTCTTGTGACAACGTGTAGCTGTTAGGGCTGATTTTCTTATGCATCGTCTCTCACTCAATTTTGAAGTGTCAACAGAGGCAGCTTTGACACTGTAGTAAAACTGAAGAGCTTAATTTCTTTGTCTTGTTTTCAACTTGCTACCTGACAGTTTCATTTGGTGCTGAGTGGTTCTGTTATTGTGAGAAACAGTGAATAATCATTCCTTATTCACCATTTCTGCATAGTTTTAAAATTATATATTTAAGACTATTATTTTATATTGATAGTTTCATGTTATGTTCCTTTAACATTTTTAATATTATGTCCTGCCTCGGTCTTCTCTTTTCCACTTTGGATGATCCTAGTCTATCTTGTTTGACATCCATTTCAGTCATGTGGTCATCCAATTTTCCTTTATTTGAAATTTTTCTCATTCTCCTATATTACAGTAGGGATTGCAGTCTGTAGATTTATACATACCTGTTTCAAACAGCAATTCTCAATGGCTCCAAGTCATTAGAGTCATTGATGATTACGAGCACCTGCCAGTCTAAAAATGCCTGACTAGAGCTACTTTTTCCCTGTGTTTGTTACTTTGCACTAATGCCATCAAAGTCGGGACACCAGTGTGGCAGGACAGCAGCTGCAAGTCTGGGTAGCAACTCCAGACTTTACCGATTTCAGCTGTCCAAAGCGGAGGTAAAGGTTCAGGGACCGGAAAATGGGAGACACAGAAGACCACGTCTCTTTAGGCATCCCATCTCCACCACCTGTGTTCTGCAGAGATCCCGGCAGGATTGCGGGAATACTGCCCCGCGAAAAGGCCTGAAAACGCTCAGCTAACCTACATGGTGGAGTGGCTGATATCCACTGTGTGGCTGTGGGTTGGGGTTGCTCTCAGAGTAGAAAGACAGTGTGGGCTACACTCTGCCTAGAGGACATACTAATTAAGAAGAACAACCAAACAAGGCAAGGCAGGTACTAGGCAGAGGGGTGAGTGTGTCTGGAGGTCTGACAGAGTGGACACAAGAAGCCCATGCCTGTTATCTGCAGAGAGAAAGATCTAATCACGTGAGGCACAAAAAGCTCCGTTTGTTACGTCAGCCCCTGGGGTCTTCTGGCGACATATCTGTAGATCACAACTCACATGGGCTTTGGAGCATGAACTAGCCCTCCATCCTCCAGTGTCAGGTACTTGCAGGCTAACTTGCTGATAGGTCTGTAGAAAGCATTTACGTGCCCCAGTGGGGCTCAGCTGCGTAGGTGCTACTGAGAGCGGTGCTGCTGATTTTGTTGTGGGAACGCAAACAGCTCCCATTTAGCCCTCTGAAAAACACAGACATGGAAAAAACAACAGGAATGAATGGTTGAAAGGATTTTATGTCCCTTGAGCACCATCTCACAGGTAAGGGTGTATCCGCTCCCTGTTTCATGTAGGTTGTACTGTTTTATATAAACTTTGGACCACGTGGCTATCATAGACTTGGCTGATAAGTCTAATGTTTCTGTGGGAACACCATGATTCACCGGAAAGATGAGCGATATTCTTTCTAATTTGAATAGTCCTGTGAGCCCATAGGCACAACAAGCTGCACATCTTGTCCGTGGACTCCCCTCTCATTTTGGGAACGCATTACGTCTACAGCCAGCAACGACATCTGTCATACTGCATCCTGTGCTGAGTGTAGATGATACTGGGTAGGGTTATCTTCATGACAGCGCTGGCAATGGATAGCCTTGTTCTTCCAAAGCGGTTATCCAAGAGTCTCACTTTGTCTGTTTCCACAGTGTCTCGCCACCCATTTTTTGACCAGGCAATCCAGTGTCCTCTTTCCACCCTGCATCTTCCTGTGACCGCAACCTCCATTGCCCGGAGGAACCACGCTGTTGAAGTAGAAATACAATCAGCTCTTCACAACGTGTGAGAGTAGCCCCGTGCACAGAAAGGTTTTTCAGTCCATTGCAGTTAATGTCATGTTTCCAGCCTGATACGGTCCCATCACAGAATGCTTCCCACCTAGAGGTATTGCAGGGTGGATGCATCCTGCCAGCGTCCCTGGAAAGATACGGTGTTCCAGCTGGATTGTGTCCCATGCTTCAGCGTATCGAAAAGCCCCAAGATAAGGGTATTCTGGGCTGCTGGTCAGGTAGAAGGCCGAGAACTGTTGCCATCTGTAAAATGCTGAGCTGCAAGAAGGAGAGGGCTAAAGTTCTCACTCGGGTGCCCTGCTTACCCTTCTCCTTTATCCCCACGCTTGCCACTCTTTGCTTCTACTGCCTTTCGTGGTTAGAAAAAAGAGCCACAGGAATCCATAGGAATACCAAAGTCCTGCACTGCTGATAGAGGGCAAGGTCCTTCACATGGGCAGCAGGGAAGACAGTAAGCAAGCTGGAGGGTGGATGTGACAGGGCTGGTGTAAAGGCGCTATTGGGGCTGCAGTGTGAGCGCAGCTGGGCGTGCTGACGCTCAACCTGTGCGAATCCAACGCGTAAAATCTCCGCACTCGCCTAGAATAGCAATGGCAATGCAGATATAGCGGCTTCTGTGGGAGCTGGATTAGGCTTGTGCTTTGTGTAAGTGTAAACTGAAGCTTTTAAAAATAGTAACAGATAATGTTTTAAGAGCATAAATAAGTAATGGAGTGGATCGGGTAGCAGAAATAATATGGCAGCAGAGCAAATTAAGGCTTTTTTTTTTTGTTTTGCTCTGATTTAAACCATGGCTTTGCGTATGTGCATAAAATTAAACATGTGCACAAGCAGTTGCTGAAAGACTGGCCGGTGACACTTAGATCTATCCGCATACTGTATTTTCAGGTGCAGTTCAGTACAACTGAACCACTGTGCAGAATTTCATGGACTCCATTAGCCTGTCAGCAAGGGATCAGAGAGTCATCTGTGTAAATTGCCATAAGTCAGTGGCAGTGGCAGTCAGGCCTCAACAATGTCACCGAGGTTTAAATACTATCTGTGCTAATAGTGTCCATGGGTTTGTGTAGGCTGTCTGCAGGGGAGGAGAAGTCCAGGCTAATAGGATATTTTTTTTATCTTTGTATGAACAACATAATCATTCTTCAAGCCTCATGTTTATTGAAATGCGGGTCCAAATGAAGTAATAGTTCAAAGCACGAAGTATGACTCACTAGGGTTAGAAGGCAATAGAGGTTTACTTATGTTAAAAACCCCTGAAAAATAAAAGCAAATCCAAGAACAACTCAGAGCAACATTAGGCAGTGACTGAGATAACGCTATATAGCGTCCTCTCAGCTCTTCCTTTTTGTGCAAGTCTGCTGTGTGCTTCAGCCTGAAGGCAGAAGAAGCAGCTTTCATTCACCCCTCCTACACTGTGTGGGACTGTCAAATGACAGCCCTTGAAAGTAATCATTATTATGACATAACAAAAGGGTTGTGGTTTTATTTATTTTTTTAAAAAAAGAAAGCAGCCATTAACAACTTATTCATGTTGATATTTCTCCTGTTTTCATTTAAGTGTTGCCTCCTCTCTGGCAAATATAAAAATTCTTGAATTAAAAAATGCTTTAAAGTGCAAGTTTTACACAAAACAATATTTTTTTTTTGACTGAACTCTTTCCCCATTTGCTGGAAAACTGAAATCAGTTGATGTAAATGTCTAGGATGAAAAAGCACAGCTTGTACCCATTCTAAAATTCTGATTATCTAACACCCACATTTAATAAATATACCCTTTATTTAATGGCAGGCTTCATTTTAAAAACAATGTGCTTAAGTTTAGTTTGAATTCAGGCAATCGAAACTGCCTTGTTTTATTAGAATAAAAGTGAGGGTGGTTTTGCTTGGAAGAAATTTTGCAACAATCAGGTTTTGTTAAAAATGTAAAAGCTTTCTGTATTTTTCATGCAACTGAGGATTGACAACCGTAGATCTCAGATCCCTTCTAACATGTATTTATTGTCTTCTTATAATCAAAATTTGCTTTAAACCTTAAGATTTTGGGTCTTACAAAATGTTTCCTGGAAAATCCTTGTTCAGAGTACATGTATGTTAGGCCATTTGGACCAATTTTTGATACTCACTTGAATTAGTGGGTAGAATAAATTGCTATTTAACATGAGAACGACTATAAGAATTTATCCCCCACTGGAGATTTGTCCGTCTATACCCCACCTCACAGTTGGGCTTTCCAAGGTTTTTACTGTAACTAAAGCCTCAGTTTCGCAATTCATATTTAGTAAAGCTCTTGACCATGCATTAGGTTTTAAATGCTTGCTTAGCAGCTGCTAACACCAATGGAACCTAAGTGTACATATAAGTACTGTCCTGGATAGGGTTGTACCTCATCATTTGTTTTGAAACTTTGCAGAACAAAGACTCGAATCACAGTAACTGGCATAAATTTTGCTTATACTGTTCTCAGCAGCTTCGTCTGATTTCAGTTATTTTATCTCACTTTAAGTATACAAACATATATGTTGATAACAAAATATTAGAGTACATCCAACATCGAGGATGATGATATAGCTCTCAAGTTCCCATGACCCCAACAACACATTCCCGATTTAGATCACTTTAAATCACCTGAGCTGAGGGCAGAGTTTCTTTATTCCCGTGCAAGTCCTCCTGAGCCAGGTGTAGGACTCTCTAGTGCCTTTTATCACACTCAACTCTGTCTAACGCTGTTCTGCAGGTCCATTTTTCTTGACGACTGTTTCAGGGCGATGCTGATCGTGCCTCCAGAAGGAGGTCAGAGCACCACATGTGCTGTGTCCTCGCCATCTGCCTAACAGTGTCCAGCGGCTGCACCAACCCCCTTGGGAGATGCCCCGTTGGCCACCAGAAGGGGCTACTCAGAGCCTCTACTGCCTAAAGAAGTCCTTCATCTTTGGCGTCCCTGATCTAGCTCAACAGTGGCAAAAGTAGCTTGGGCAAATTTGTAAACTTCAGAATTCCTCTGAGTTCAACCTTCCTCTGTACCTCCTTGCTATGTATGTGAGGTTTTGGCTCATATATATGGCTATACTGGACCACTGCAGCTAAGCTGGAACTCTGCACAGCTTCTAAAATTCCTGGTTATCTGGATGGTTTTCTGAGGAAAATCACAGTCCATAGGAAATCTAACAAAAGTTGTGATCCTGGTATATTGGTATAATTTGTTAATCTAACATTCTTGTACTTGCATTTCACTGCTTCAGAAAAGTTATCATAAGGAGCAGATTTTTTATTTCTGCATGGAAGCTTTCACCTTTAAAAAGAAAAATGAATTTAGATTCACTTTCCTCTTTACCTGCACTATAAGTACTGGATTAATTTCTAAACATGCTTATCTTCCTCTTATTTTGCCATAAAGATATTTCAATTTACATATAATTCTTTCTTGTGATTAACTTCAGCTTGTTGAAAAAGATACCCTTTATCAAAAGGGAAAAATTTTAGCAAAATTTTGCATTTTGCCCCTGTTGTGGAAGTGGAGAGATTTAATCCTGGATGGGTGAAGAGGGAGTTGCGTTAATTTAATATTATGTTTAATTTACATGACAATGCTGTAGGGCCGCAGATTACCAGGTGCTTGACAAAGAGCAAAAAGAGCGTCTTCTGCTTCAGAGACCTTATAGTTTCAGTTAAGAGTGTCAGCAGTCTTCTCCTGTCCGGCCCAAGAGATGACTAGAGACTGGGGCAGTTCTTTAATTTCCTGTCCTGGGAGAAGAGTATTAGCAGTAAACAGTTTTAAGTTTGCCAAGGATTAAAAACAAGGCAAGGACATGGGACAGTAAACTCAATGCTCCAGACCTTTAAATATTCCTACCTAAGGTTACTTTTAAATTTGTATTTACAGAATATAATGGAACTTCACACAAACAAGGCATCTGTATAACAGCACCTACGTTCCTGAGAAATCCTTACATGTCCTGCTCTGTATTACATGAACTATATCTCTGTGTTAACTTTGTCAAATACTTCCACTGATTTATTTATTCATTAATTCATTCTTTCCTCTGTTTTCATTTAAGAGAGAATTCCCTGTGTGACAAGTAGTGACAGACTGAGAGGCAGAAAGACTGGAGTCTTCCCTTTGCCCCTCTAAGAGGCATGATGCAATGAGTAGATGAGTTTCCGCTGTTGAGCCTTTGTCCCTCGATCTATGAAGTTAAGAACTCGAGGTCAGAAGGTCTGTTTCCACATAGGCAGGTGTAATTCCACTGATTTCGCATCATCAGCCATGCTTGCATTTCGGTTCTGAGAATACCAGTGCTAACTCTGATTAGAAGAGATGTCACCTGAGATGTGGACAGCCATCTTCAAGAAGCCAGCTCGATATTATTCATTTTCTGAAGGCAACTGGACTCATATAGGGACTTCCAAGCATTTTGGGATAAGCTGCATTTGAGCTAGTGAGTAGGAAATCAAAGACAGGCTGAAAATCTCTGCCAAGGACACTGACTGCCAGGGAGAGGCGAGGGCAGACCGCTCTGCAGGGGAAGGGGAGGTGGGAGCTGAGATGCATGGCAAGGCAGGCACAGGCAGCACTGTCACCATCCGGGGCTGTCCCACTGCACCCGAGCCAGAAGTGCAGAGCAGGCCAGTGACAGCAACCAGCATCAGACACAGACCAGCGTTCACCCAGCAAATCCACAGGGAGGAGGCAAGTCCAAGGTGAAGCCCAAAAGTCAGTGCAGAGGTTCAGGACCAGCGTCAAGATCGGGGAGGCGCAAGATGGGCCACAGTCACGGTTGCAAAGCAGCCAAAGTGCAGCTCAGGTGGGGACCAAGCACGGGAGCTTTAGCTCCAAAGCAGCTCCCAGGAGGAGGAAAGCAAGCCCCCTCTGAGGCTTTTCCAGCTCTTGCTGCACAGCAGCTCTCATCCGTGATCTGGCCTTGAGCACAGCCACCTGAACTCCTAGAAGGAGGAGACTGTGCCCCAGACACTCCCATCATCCTGCGGCCCAGTGCTGCAGGATACCAAACGAATGGACTGGGAGAGGTCCTGAGCTCCTGGGTGCAAAGGAGCATCCTGACTCTGTACTGACTCCACGCTGGGGCAAGACCTGGGTGTGCTTCAGCCCCTTTCCTTCACGCCTGGGCTCTCACCGAATGGGCATCAGCACACTGGTTGCAGGTGAACCACGATGCACTGCTGATGAGATGACTAGATGTCAGCCAGGTTTGGGGTTTTCTTTAGTGAATCTTATATTTAACAAAAAAAGAAAAGGGGGGGAGGGCAAAAAAAAAGGCAGTGTTGGAACAGCTGCAATCATGTGATAGATTCACCCTGGATTTGCTAAGTTTTGGTCACAGTGAAAATGGCAATAATGCTAGAAAAATCAAAACAGTTCATTCTTATATTTTCTAAAATATCTTTACATGCACTTCCAAAATCCCTTTGTTTCAGACACTAAATAGAAGCAAAGACACAGTGGGCTGCCTTGGCAGTGTTGTCAAGGTAAAAGTGATCCCTTTCTATTCATTGAGAAGAGACTTCACACAGTCTGACGAGGGTGGATGAAAGTCTCTTCTTTCTTTCACATTTACAATATCCTAGCCTACCATGTTTTAAGGTATTCTGAGTTACTCTTTGACATATTTAAATGTGGGCTGAGCCAATGACAACATGCAGCCTTACGATGGAGACACTGGCAGAATGGGATATGTGGATTATGTCCACGTATGGCCAGGGTGCGAGCTCAGGCACTTGTGCCCCGCTCATCCGCTCACTCCCTGGCTCTGTTCTGGAGTGCTTCAGTCAGCTCTCCAGCATAATTTGCTACAGTGGGAGACACCGTAGGCAATATGGATGTGGGATGGCTGTGCCGCCTGGCCTTGTAGCTACACAGTGGTCCACATCCTCTTCTGTTTCGGAGTATGGATGTTGTCAGAGGTTACTGTCCCAGGAGGGACAGTGAGATGTTCTGACATGTCGTCCCTCCCATGTTCCTAGACTCACTCTGGCTGCTCTGGGTTCCTGCTTACCTCACAAGAGTGGACTTCTGCCTTTAAAAGGCTTGCACTGTGTAGCCACGTGCACCTGTTCGGCTGTCCCTCAAAAGAGGGCCTTCGGAGGCAGGTGCCCCTTTCATTCACTTCACAGCTCCTCCAGCGAACGTACTTTCTCTTATTCTCTCACTACAGCTGAGTATCTAAGCATTCCTAGCTCAGGACAGCTTTGGCAGGATGGCTTTCGGACACCCCAAAGCAGAATACATTGGGAGCTGTGAGAGGTACGCATGATGTTGACATCAAGAATGAACTACCCAGACACCTTCTCCTTCTCTCTTCTCCTCCTGCCCCCCCATTTTACTCTAGTCCCTCGGTCTCTTTTTTTCCTCTGGCAAACACTTGAGAATTAATTATTCCACTCTAAATTTAAATACTCTCAGTTTTTGTGGTTTTATTTTGGTGAGGGGATTCTTTTTCAATGCTTTGGTTTGGCAGTCAAATGGAAAATGTAATTATTCTTATGCCCTTAATCCTTATGGCTTTGTTGCACATACAGGATTGTGAATGAGCAAGGTAGTCAAGAGACAAAAGACGAATAGTGTAAAGTATCCAGTACATTTTACACGCACTGTTGTTTTGGAAGCAAATTTGCCAGTGGGTGAAATTTAGTTCAATTTACTAAACTTGTTTTTCCTTGCATAATGAAATTCCCAGGTCAGAGGGAAGAAGGAAAAAGCTCAGAACACTGGGTCTGAAACAGGAGACTGCAGAGGTAAAACATTTTGTAGAATATACACTCCAACATTAGAAGGCCAGAAGGAGCTCTTAAGATCTTGTATTCTGACCTTTCATGTGGCTTGGGCAAAACTGTCCCTTCTTGTATTACTGTGCATTTGAGTGAAAAACACAGAAATGTCTCTTGTAGAAAAAGAAGCCAGTTTCAGTTTAAGCACTTCCAGCTATTTGGAATTCAGCACAGGCTTTAACAGTTAAAAACTTGTAGGTTGTCTGTGAGTCAGAGTCTTTCATTCTTGTTTTCTTCCCCACATAGATTCTCATAAACTGATTTATCCATCCTTGAACCTTCTCTTTGATAAGCAAAATAGAGTGAGTTATAAAGCAGAGCTTCCAACCCTTCAGTCTTTGTCATGGCTCCTCCCTGAACTCTAATTTTTCAACAATCTTCTGGACACCAAAAGGAGGAAGCGTATTCCCGCCACATATGAAAACATAATTTTCTATCCTCATATTGGAAATTTCCTTTATGTATCCTGGGATTGTTTTCGACAGTGTCACAGTAGGTTTTTGCATTCAGATTGTCCAGCGTGATCCTCAAACTCTTTTCACACTGCTCTCGAGGTTACACTTCCCCCACCTGTACGTATAATCTGCGTTTTGTATTCTTGGATATGAGTTTGTATTTATCCCTCTTGCTTTGCATTTCACCTGAGTACTGCTTAACACCATTCTCTTTATCAGTGACAGAGCCCGTCCACTCTTCCCCACCCTTAACACTGTGATCTGCAAATCTTATCTGCAATGATGTTACGTTTCCTTCCAGGTCGCTGAAAATACTGTTACACACCTCAGAATGAAACCCTGCTCCCTGGAGGGATCCTGAGAAGCACACACGCTTTAAGTTTTTTATTCATTTACGGTTATCTTTTGAGATCTATCAGCTCACTAGCTTTTAATCCATTTACCATGTGAAATTTTTCTGTTGGTCTAGTTTCTTAATCAAAATGTGTAACATCAAGTCAAATATTTTTGTCTCTGCTGACGTTAGATCAATGCTGTTATCTTTATTGACCTGCCTTCCCTATTATAAAAAGATACTAATTTAGCTGAACAAGCTCTAGTTTTCATTAAGTCAGTGGGCAGCCATTCATAAAATTAACTGCCCTTAGTGGTGCAGCGAGGACACTCCATAACAGAGGGAACATCTTAATCTCTCCATCCATTTTCAGCCACCCGAAGAAGAAGTTGTTGCACATGAACTTCCCTTGTGAGGGCAGGAGGCTGTGAAAGAGCCTTACCTCTCCGGCTGGCAGAGGGCAGAGTGGCTGCCCTGTGTCCGTGGGAGCAGACTCCGACATCCCCGAATCCCTGCTTTCCAACAGGCAACAAACCCTGTAGTAGACAGATAGTAAATCTGCCAGCCCTCTCACAACTTTTCTGACTTATTCCTGCCTTCGCCGCCTTTAAAGCAGCCAACACAGTGGGAGTCTCTGAGATATAAGCTAGTGATAAGATAGAGATACAAGCCCCATGCCTGAGCACCTCAGGTTCCTCCTGTCCTCCCTTACTCACCTAAAGCACATGGATGCTGCTACATCTGACGAAGTTGGCAAAACTGCTCCTTTGTCAGTGACACACATCATCAACCTAAGGGCTTGAGGTACAGAGGGTGGAAGTAAAGGAAGAGGATTAAGCTATTATCAAGAGCCCGGAATCTGATCTGTAGAATTAATACATCTGCTGCTTCAATAGATAGACCAAAGGACATTTTGCCTGTGTAGAGACTGTGAGATAATCATAATTTAAATATGCAAGCCAGGTGCCTTAAGCAGCATGAGTCACAGACTGTGAATGAGCAGAACTATTTTTGACCTTGAGGACTGCAGAATTCAGTTCTGGATTGTTAATCCTTTATTAAAGGCTCATTCTTGTACCTTGCTGTGTATCCTCGTTCAAAACCTGAGCTGTTTAAGGACCGGTTTAAACGTAAGCATGTGAGCAGTGCCAGTGCTGTCCGTGGGACTTTATCCGTCATCCACGCACGAGTGGTCTGCTGGAGCAGAGGGAAAATGTTCAGCTTCTTGTAAGATCAAGTGCTATGACAGTGCGTGGCTCCCAGTGAACTGTAAGTTTAATTGCTCTGCAAAATATTTCTCTTCCGGTATCAATTTCAGGACAGCTATTGATTTTACATCTTTCAAAAGCTTTTCCTACTGCAGTTATGACTGTACTTTCTTGTTCATCTGAACATAACAAGAAATAGATATCTGCCAGAACAAGCATAAGTAGATATAAGAGATCCTCATTACTTTGTCAATTAATTCCTATGTATTATTATGTAGAAAGTGTATTCTGTTATAAATATCTTATAATGCAATGACTTGCTAGTGCTTGATTAGCCACATAGGTTTTTTTTGGTTAAAAAATTGATTGTACATGTGGGCACGCTGCACGCTGTTTGTTACTTGCCTACAAGTGATTGTTGCTCAGGAAGTGAGCACACTGTGCTAATTTTTCTTCCTCAGTAATCTCTTCCTTTTGAGATCTCCAGCACTGTAATCCCTTCCCTTCTACATTCTATGGATTAAGTCTTCTTTTCCAGCATGACGGACTTTAAATAACTTAATGACTAGGTGTCTGCAAAATCCCTTGCCTATATTATAAATAACAATACGTAGTCCTCAGTGAACACTGAGAATGTAAATCAGCATTACTCTTGCTGTTTATAATATCAGCAAAAAACCACAATTGAATTACAGCCTTATGTTCAGTCATGGACCATGAAATTAGTGGGTAATAGCAATGTACTGAAAGTCATACCCTTTAAAAGCATCAGGACTAGAAATGATCAAAAACATGCTTTTATAAAACTGCCTTTCACATGCAGCCTGAGTCATTGCTGCATCACATAGAAGAGAAACAGGTGAAAAGTCGAATCTACATTTGATGTCGGCTGGTTATTAGCTGGTGTAAAGACTCTGTATCTGGTCTTTAAACAGTAAATAACAACACAAAACCCCCTACTGGGTAATCTCCTAGTAAACTTTTTCATTTTTTATGGTGACTTTTATGTGTATGTTATTGACTGTTACTGCTATGTCATTTTGATAGAAAGTGCCTGCAGAGAGGGGTGAGGACTAAATCAGATTAGTTCAGAGGGTGTAAATCTCAGACGACAAATGACCTCCAGGGCAGTGCTCCAGACTTACCTAAGGACAACCCCACGCAGGAACGTCCTCCTCCTTGTGTCTTGCACCACCCCGAGCCCTCGCAGGCTCAGCCGTGGCAGCGCTCCGCGGCGCAGCAGCCCCACTGCCGGGGCAGAGCCCCGAGGCGCCCACCAATGCGAAAGCCCTGAGCCCAGAGGTTTGGGGAGCCAGGGCCGACCCCGCCGCGGAGCAAGGCTGGCCAGCAGTCAGCTGTGAGGCACATGCAGCCTGCGGGCCAGCGCTCGCTCACGAAGCACCGTGTGCGTTTTGTGTTTCGCTCCCGCGTACTGAAGCAGAAAATTACGAGGTCCTGGTCTGAGGGGAGCAGGACTTTGGTCAAGTGGCAGACTTTGGTCAAGAGTTCAAGTGGCTCCTTGCTGGGGCTAGGCTTTCGCCTGCTAGATACCAGGTTAAGGGTCCAAGCTGAGGCCACGCTAACTTCAGCTCCAGCCTCGCTTTACTCCTGGAAGTGTTCCCCGGTAATGCTCTATTAGTCATATGAATAAGAAGAAATGGGCTGGGATCTATATGCAGCTTGCTTGTCTTTGATTAGCACACCCCACTAGAATCCAGCGTGGGTTTTATTACTGTCCTTCATCCTTTTGAACTTGGTTCATTTTCTTAATTTTGCATTGGCCTAATTTACAGTACCTGAGGCCATTGTCATCCTTTCTGTACACATAGTAGACAGTATCTAATGAGTTGCTATGAAATCCCGTCCTCTTTTTATCTCTGGAATCTCTGTTAGTAACTTTAAACAAGCACTATTCATCCCTAGAGCCGGTCTGATCTCTCTCTGTTGGTTTATTTTTTGTAGGTCACTGTTACTCCAAAGCTTAATTTTGTAGCTATTATTTTTCACACAAACTCATATGTAAAAAAAAGTGTAGTCAGGGCTTTATTTTAACCTGCTAACATGAACAAATCAAGCAACAGCAGTCCTAAACATTAACGGGAATAACATATTTAATTGCTCTTAAAATATCCCCAAAGTCTGCTGGGTGCATGGTTTCACCAAACCTGAGGTACACAGAAAACGTAAAATGAAAGGACTAGTGAAGGAGGGCTAAATTTGATGAAACCATAACATTCCATGTGCATGAATCTAAGCCAAATTCCTGAACACATCTAGAGAGAACAGAATGGAAATTCAAAGGCTAAAAATAATACTATGGTATTTGTCGCTTCTATTGCTTTTTATCGGTGGCTCCAGAGCACTTTCTGAATAGCAATTCGTGATGTCTTGAAAGAGAATTTTTCCTCTTATGTTAAGCCCAAGTAAACTGAGGCACTGAGAAGTGACTTCTCTGAGCTCAAACACTGAGTGAGAGAGAGCAAAAGAAGCAACTCTACAAACTGAAACCCTCCGCTGAGTCTGATGGGGATGGAGTTAATTTGCTTCACAGGAGCCCATATGATGCTTTGGTTCGGATGTTGATTAAAAGTGTTAACACACCGGTGTTTCGGCTGTTGCTGAGCAGTGCCTGCGTAGCGTCAAGACCTTCTCTTTTTCCTACTCTGTCCCTGTGAGTAGGCTGGGGGTGGGCTACAAACTGGGAGGAGGAAGAGCCAGGACAGCTGACCTGACCTGACCAAAGGGATATTCCACATTGTATGACGTTCTGCTCAGCAATAAAACTCAGGGAAAGCGGGAGGAAGGGGGACGTTCATGGTTTTGGCATTTGTCTTCCCAAGGAACCGTTACATGTGATGAAGCCCTGCTTTTGTGGAAGTGACTAGACATCTGCCTCCTGATGGGAAATAGTGAATAAATTCTTTCTTTGCTTTGCTTGTGTGGGCAGCTTTTGCTTTCCCTATTAGACTTTTATCTCAACCCACAAGTCTTCTCGCCTTCCTTCTATTTTCTCCACATCCCGCAGGAAAGGGGAGTGAGTGAGCAGCTGTGTGGGTGTTTGGCTGTTGGCCAGGGACAACCCACCACAAGTTCTCGGGACTTGTGTGTGTATTCAGCGCTTGAAGAAAGTCTTCTGCTCCCAGAGGTAGACCTAACCAACCTCCAGTCAGCACCTGGGACTCCAGACTTTGAAAAAAAACACATTTTCAGAGAATTTTAGATAAAGAGAAAGCTAGTGTTTTGCTAAATAACCCAGTCTAAAAACTTAGGTGAAATAAGTTGATTGATATCAACTGTCTAAGAGGAATAGTCAACCCATCAAACCGCAGCATGCCCTAATCAATGGTTGCATGACCTTCTGGTAGAAGATTTCAGTAGAGGAATTTTACCATAACAAAGTGTTCCCTGGGCCACTAATCAGACAATATCATACAGGTATGATTCATGCACTTGCAATAAAGTGGTATTTTCTCTGTTCTTTCAAAGTACAGACAAATAACAAGAAAAAAATTATAATGAAGCAGTGTTGAAGATCTAGTTTTTACCCATAAGCTCACAGTAACACTGAAGTAAAAAACAAAGCAACCTGTCAGCCCTACTACTTTTTCAAGAGAAAGGCAGAATAAGTGTGTTTGACATTAACTGCTTCCTTAAAATTCATCTCCTTCTTCCAGGACATGAGAGAATGTGCATAATTCAGTTTTAGATTAGAATGTTAAAGGGACATTTCCAGCCTAATAAAAGCAAACAAGCCAAAACAGTCCTCTTTGAAAGTGTTCCAGTTTTATCATTATGATTTGCTGTAACTGCAGGAGACTCAAAATATTATATTCAGCTTCTTTTCTTAATGTTATTAAGAGCATTTTTGGTTTAATTATTTCCCCTTCTGAATATATCATTCAAAACCCAATGCAGAGTTAATAGGCGGAACAAAGACAATCAATCAATTCCCATCTCCCCCTCAAATTTTATTGCAACAATAAAACCCATAAATATGGCAGGAGGACTGTCAGGTAGGGGTAAAATTCCATTTTAACTATTTTTGATTCACTATGTTTCAGGCTGACAGTGCTTGTACCTGGTTATTATTGTTAGACAGAAATAGTTTTCATTTTAAGACAACTTATGTGAAAACAACTCTATTTAAAATACTGCAGCACCTTTTAAACAAATGAACTCATTATAAAGCATTACATCACGTACTGTGGTAAGGTTCAATGTATAAACGGCTAATAAATTATAAAGGTAATAGAAGGTAACTATAAAGGTAATTATAAAGGTAAACTATGCCATTTATGAACAGGACATCAAAATGATCAAGTGATATTTGGGAATCAGTTAGGAGTTTGTTTTGGTATCAATGTCTGCATATCTCTATACATACATAATTATAGGAAATTTTACGAGGAGAAAACGTGAAGCAAGCTAAATAAGTATTCCCTTCCTCTGTATGCCCTTTGACTTAGTGAAACAGCTGGGGTTTCCTCAGATTTTCAGAAGCAGCTTTAATACTCACTTCTCTTGCCATTCCATTTTGTCTGATACACACGTTGTCACACTGAGCTGAAAATGGCTGGGACAGAGGTTTCTGCTGCCCTTTTTATCCCACTATTTTTGTCCTCATCAAGCAGGATACTCTTCCTAATTCCTAGTACCATCCTTGGGGATTGAGACGACTTTCCAAATCCCAGTAACCACCGTGGCTGCATCCAGAAATGGCAGCAAGGTGGCAAGTCCTCCACATAGTGCATGGGGAAGAGTATACGCTAAAGGGGAAAGGCCATGAACATTAGCATGAGGACTTAGACATAGGAGCAGCTGTAAACTAACAAGAAAGAAAGGCAGAAAGAAGGGCTGCAGGCTAAGCCCTTCTTGATAACAGTTGGTCAGGTGCCTTATGGTGCACCTCTGGGAAGGTCTTCCCTCTGCTTGGGATTTATAGCCACGTAGTCTCAGCCTTGTTCGACACGTGGGTCAGTCTGATCCTCCTGGGAGGAGGATTTTAAGCATGGGATTTTTAAAAATCTGAATTTTGAACTTGAGGACCTAAGTCCTTTTGTACTTGTAGGATAGGGAGGAAGCCAACATGTTTGGAATGAGAAATACCTTTCCCAAAATTGTAACTGACCATAGTAAACAATACGTCGTACTGCAGTTGCAGCTTAGGAAGTGGAAGCAAGCTTAGCGGAGCTAAGGAAGCACTTCCCTCTTCTGGTGCAAGAACAGCAAGGGCAGCATTTTTGTGGTCATGTGATAAAGAAGGAAATGACAATGGGGAAGGTGGAGCAACCCATGGAGTATGCAGTGAACTTCCTCAGGTGACTGCATCACACGCCTGTATAATTTGGATTTCTTTGGGGACATATAGTAAAGCCAGTCTGATTCTTCACCCACTTTTGCAAGTTTACTGTTAGTGAAACTCCAATGACTTTGATGAAGAAAATGAGAGGATAATTGAGTTCAGGGTCCCTGCCTTGAAGACTTAACAATCTAATTTTGGACTGGGGCAAAAAAACAAAACAAAACCCAATTAGGGAGGAAAGGAAGACAAAGTCCCTCAGGTTATGCTCATGCCTTTACTGGATCTGCTACGTGCCTTTAAATAGAAGCTCTAAATCACCAGTTTATGAACATCATGAAAGACAGGAAGAAAGAGATTTGCTTTTATTGTATGCCACTAGAGCACAAATACCTAATTTTTGCATCAATACCATAGCTAATTTTCTGCTCATGTGTGATAAAATTGCGAAGCTGACATTATTGGAGACATCTGCAAAAACATCTGTGATTGATTGATGCTCTTTTGTTTTTACCAAACTAAAGAGCTTATTTTTGTGGTTAGGTGACTGTGCACCACCGTCTCTCAGAGCCCAGATCACTCCTCCAGACCTCACAGAAAGGTACATGCAAGATCTCATGTACCTCACCCCTTAGCAGCTGCCACTCGGATGATGATGTCTCTAATTGCACTGTGGCTTACCACTATTTGTACTGCTCCACTGAGCTGTGCTTGAAAATGGATGTTAAGGTAAAATCTCTTCATTAGTATGTATCTTCCCTTTGACCTCGCTTTCTGTACCGGCTAAGGTAAAACCTCGTGCGCTGCACAGGCAGTATAGAAGTTGCAAGGAGAAAATTAATTCAGTTTCTGCCTTTTAGACCTTGCTCTCTTGCTTGTAATCACAGACAAATTTTTTCCTTTTAAGATTCAATTCTCCCACTCTAGCTCAAAGTCTTTACAGTTCCATTCTTGGGTGTGATATTAAAGTTTAATCTTTGAGGATGTTGAAATGTATTTCCTGCAAAACGTTATGGGCATAATGCAGGAAACAGATCCTGAAACGACAGACAGCTGCTGGAGTTCTGTGGTTTCCATTGCGTTTGCCTTTAGTGTCAATGGAGTACGCTTCCTTTGCTTTGCTTTGCTTTGCTCTGTTTTCTTTTCTTTTCTTCTGTTCTCCACTAGCAACGTTCCAGCACTTCAAAGTCAACAGATTTCTTGCTGTAAACCTTACCATGTGTCAGGTTCATCTCCTGGAAGACAAGCGAGGGCCAAGGGTAATTGTGGCAAAAGACCTTTTCCTTCATCCTGTGTATCAAACTCATGAATAGGTTTTTTTCAGCTGAAGCTGTTAGTATACTTTATCCGGAGCTTTGCACGCTCTACTGTATTTCTTATAGTAATGAAAAAGGAATCTGCTGAACCAAAGAAAAAATTAAATCCTATCAAAAGGTTGGTATTTCACTAGCAGGTTGCTCAGCCAGCTGAATGCTAGTGCTCTGGTATATACACATTGAAATGCATTTCTATTTGCATCTGATATTTTTTCCCACAGACTACATTTCACAGGTTTCATTCTTTCTTTGTGTGTGTCTCTCTCCCTCCAAACCAGAGGCTTCAAATTACTGGTAGAGCTTGGACAAGGAGGGGAATGCAGGGAAGAAAGTAGGGTTAACATTGATTTGAATGTTTGTGTTCAAACCTAGATTTTAGTATTTAAATATATTTAGAGCCAAAATATTCCAATATTCAATTATTTATCTGTGAGATTAGGACAGCTCTGAACTTATTCTGTATACTTTTTGTAGTATGATGCTGTCAGCTTCCAGAGATAAGAATTTATTTATCCCAGGACACACAGAGGCTTCAGTCTGATCACTGTCTTTCCATTAATATTAGATAAGTCCTAGATTCTTTCCTAGCTCAAATGGGACACTTCCTTTTTTTTTTTGTCAGCTCTGTAAAATGCAGACAGAAAGAGAGAAGTACCTGCAAAGAGCAGTTCTACCTATGTTAGATCTGAATTGCCCTTTTGAGGTGCCTCTCTATTACCACAGACTACTGAGAGCGCTCTTTTATGCATCTCAGTTAAGTCCCAGATATTTTTTCTGCATAGTATATACATTCAGGAGAACTATAGTCCAACATATAGGTGCATTGAACTGTCACGCAATGGGTCTTTCAGATTTACTCAGAAGACCAAACAAGTCAGATATTCCTACAAAGAGAGATGTTTCACCCTCAGTAGTAGCTATGCAAGGCAAGGAAGATGACGAAATCTGGGTGATCACTCGTAGAAGATGTGCCAGGCATGTATGGCAGTGACAGTGAATGCTTAACATCCCTTACCCCTAAAAGGCTGTGAATGACATGTGCAGTTCAGTGCTCCAGGGGAAACATTACAGATTTGGGAATGGAAACGAACTGATTAGGTAGGCTAAGGTTTTTAAGAGGCTTAAGGAACATTTCTGTGAATGGGATCAGCCGTGGCTTGGCCATTGTCCTAAACACACAGATGTGCTGCTGTGGAACAGACTAGGAACCAGACCACCTCCAGAGGTTTTGCTTGTTATATCCCTCTCCTGTGTCTGTGCAACCAAATAAAGTGAGAGGACAAGATCCAAGTAAGACTTAGGTGACTGAAATGAAAACTACATGAACACGGGGCACTTTTAAATTCTGGAGAGCAATCCGAAAATACCTCCCTAGCCCCATTAGGCACCTAATATGCCATTAGTACTGAAGCTTTCCATCAAACAAAAGGTGGTATTTATAAGAACAAATGTTGATCTATGCCTTTGTCATTAGTGGGATGAATGAGCGCTTTTGGAAAATGTTTCTTTTCATTCTTATCTACATTTCAAAGATAGGTGAGATGAATCACCTATCACAGAAAGGCTTATGTTGTTGATTAAAAAGACAGTGTAGGGTGACCAGCCCAGATATATTGATTTACATTGGAGACCTCCAAAATGTCAGGTGAGGTAAACCCTGCCTAAGGTGTCTAGAAACCAGTCTAGTATGTCTAACACAGTCACTATCTTTCTAGACCGATTGAGTCAAGTATGCATTTCCCATTGACACCAACTAAATGCCTGATTCTGCACCTGAGATGGAGTAACGCCGGGCACAAGTATAAATTGGGAGAGGAGTGGCTGGAGAGCAGCCCTGCAGAAAGGGATCTGGGGGTGCTGTCAGCAGCAGGCTCAGTATGAGCCAGCCGTGTGCCCTGGCAGCCAAGGGGGCAAACCCCATCCTGGGGGGCATCAAACACAGCGTAACTAGCCGGTCAAGAGAGGGGATTATCCTGCTGTATTCAGTGTTGGTGCGGCCTCACCTTGAGTACTGTGTGCAGTTCTGGGCCCCACAGTTTAAGAAGGATGTGACGGTCCTTGAATGTGTCCAGAGGAGGCAACAAAGCTGGTGACAGGGCTGGAAGGCGCATCCTGTGAGGAGCGGCTGAGGACTCTGGGTTTGTCTAGTTTGGAGAAAAGGAGGCTGAGGGGGGACCTCACTGCTCTCTACAGCTTCCTGAGGGGAGGAAGTAGAGAGGGAGGTGCTGGGCTCTTCTCCCTGGGATCCAGTGCCGGCACATGTGGGAACGGTTCAAAGCTGCATCAGAGGAGGTTTGGACTGGACGTTAGGAAGCATTTATTTGCCGAGAGGGTGGTCAGACACTGGAACAGGCTTCCTGGAGAGGTGGTCGATGCCCCAAGCCCGTCAGTGTTTAAGAGGCATTTGGACAATGGCCTTAATAACATGCTTTAATTTTTGGTCAGCCCTGAATTGGTCAGAGAGTTGGACTAGATGATCGTTGTAGGTCCCTTCCAACTGAAAGATTCTATTCTATTCTATTCTATTCTATTCTATTCTATTCTATTCTATTCTTGACCTTCGATGGTCCCTTCCAGCCCAAGACATTCTATGATTGTATTCTATTCTATTCTAAAAAATCTTGTACACAGGCCAGTCCCTGACTTCAGTCTCTGAGACCATGGATGAATTCTCACAAGTCAAAATTTCCCAGGCTGTTTCTACATATAATGCAAGAGATTGTAAGAGAATTCATGAGGGATATAAACAAAAATAATCCCATAGATAGAAAACTGCAAGGACCAAATTAAGGCAGGGATATTACATTCAGTACTCTAAAATTTCACACATAGAATGAACAATCATATAAATGGAATGTGATATCAACATGCACAAGGTGTTTAGGAATTAAAGGTAACATGGTATAAATTGCAAATTACTTGCCCGTATTGGCTTGATAGTCAGTAAACAAGTCAAATACCAGTTTTACATGAAAGAAAATCTAAAGAGAGTAGGTAAAGAAGAAAAAAACATGCTCTTTGTACCTGTTCATCAAAAACAAAAAAAAGATCAGTGTTTTATAGTTAAAATGGTGTTTTACATTTTATAAAGGTGTTTTATACTTCAAATGAAGCATAGGTAATTCCAAGTTTCATTTTACATTCCCAGGTCTCGAGAGCCAAATGCAGTTCTGATGTCACACAAAACTCCCAATGTGCCTAAGTTCTTCTCCATTTATGTTCAAGACTGTGCAGCTATAAAGGATACTAGAATTTTTTTCTTGCAAATAAAAAACGTTTATTCTAGGAAGTAATATTTGCACAGTGCCTATTATGACAGGATGTATCTCTAATTGGTGTCTCTGGCAACATTTAAAACACAAACACATTTAGTCTGCGCTGTACCAAATCAAAACAATACTGAGTTTATGTAACTCAATACCAAATACATACAAAATGAAGCAACAGTGCTATTTATCCTTATTTTATAATTCATTGAACCTAATCAATTACATTTAACATATTTTATATCAATTATAGAATAACAGTGGACGGAGATCAAGGATATGAATTGAGTTGGACTTAAATAGGTGAAACAGAAATTCAGATTTAAATTCCTTGAACTATTGTAGTAACCAGATCCAAGCATTGCTTTGCATTCTCTTCTATGGATATAAATTTTGCAAAATGATATGGTAAGGCAAGAAGGTTGGTACAGCTTGGGATTTCTGCTATGATTGAAAACTGCTTCTTTTCTTAAGCATTTGTGATAGTTTAACCCCAGCCAGCAGCTCAGCCCCACACAGGTGCTCACTCAGTCCCCCACAGTGGGATAAGGGAGAGAATCAAAAGGGTAAAAGTGAGAAAACTCATGGGTTGAGATAAAGACAGTTTAACAGGTAAAGCAAAAGCCGAGCACGGCAGCAAAGCAAACCAAGGAATTCATTCACCCCTTCCCACAGGCAGGCAGGCGCTCAGCCATCTCCAGGACAGCCGGGCTCCATCATGCCTAACGGTGACTTGGGAAGGCAAACGCCATCACTCCGAACGTCCTCCCCTTCCTTCTTCTTCCCCCAGCTTTCTATGCTGAGCATGACATCATACGGTCTGGGATATCCCTTGGGTCAGTTGGGGCCAGCTGTCCCGGCTGGGTCCCCTCCTCACTGCTTGTGTCCCCCCAGCCTCCTCGCGGGTGGGGTGGGAAGCGGCAAAGGCTTTGGCTCTGTGCAAGCCCTGCTCAGCACTAACCAAAACATCCCTGTGTCATCAGCACTATTTCCAGCACAAATGAAATCTCACAGAACAATGAATATTGCAGGCTTTATTTTTTTTTTTTACTTTGAATTGTTGTTTTTACCACTCATTGTTTTGCTGACACCTCTGTTGTCACACCCTTAAACAAGAAGCCCCTGCTGTCATCCTGCTCTTTATGGGAGGGACCCACAATACACATGGTGTCAGAATTCTTGGCGTGGAGAGGAAACCTTGGACAGTCCTTCTCTTGTCAGATAAACAAAACTTCTGAGCTCTCTTGAGGGCCACCTTGCCATGTGCAGATGACCCCTACCCAGGACACAAAGGACATTTGTTCAGATAACATTACTGTATTCAATTCAGCTCAAAAAAGAGAACTTAACTGCTTTTGTTATTTTTAAGAGGGGAAAAGAAAAGAAGATCAGGCACACAGATGAGGCCTGCTTTAGTTAAATCCATTCTCTTCAGCTCTTCTGGCTCTTCAGTGGATGGTGGTAGATGAAGACGGTCTGTCCCGCTGAAGTCCTCAGGGAACGCTGGGCTGTTAAAGGATATTCCTTGCTGGGGACTCACCACCAAAGACCCTGTACATTGCGTGCTTCAGTTCATCAGGTTTGCACATTTGACAGGCATTGTGATGTGTGGACCCTACTAGATACCTTAAGAAGCTACAAACAGGGTATGTTGGTGGGGGTTTGTAAAATTAGTTTTGGGGAAAAAAAAAGATCCCGTGTGTTATATTTGTGCCAGTAAAGTATACAGTAAGAAAATGAAAGAAGATTAATTTTCCAGTTGTTTTTCAGTTTTAGCATTCTGCTCCCACAGAAACCAGTTCTACCTGATTATCAGGAACAAGTAAGCAAAGACTATCCCTAACTGATCTCTCATTCAGGGCACCAACATCCTCTTTGGCAGTAGTATAGTGCAAATAAAGACTGGGCAAGCTTAACTTTTTTAATGCATTAGAGTAAACTATAATTCCCAAATGACAGGTGGATAAATTCTACATAGCTGCATTTATCTTCAACTATGTCTCAACTATAATTCAGAAAAGCAAAAAGAAAAATCAGCTCACTAGATCAGCCCTTTAGCTCTTACAGAAACAGATGTGTATCAAAAAGGTGGAACTTTATAGGCATGGCAAAGGCAAATAAGAAAGACTGCAGACAACTAATTATCACAGGAACCTGTACATTCAAGGAGTCACCCTTAACTCTATGTTACTGGTGCTGTGAGGCAAGAGGTGCAACTATTGTTCTGCTCTGCATGGCATTCTTTGTCGCTGAACTTAACGGTGTGCAGCTTCTTCCCGTGACTCTTTTCTTTCCCTCTTCTCCTTGCAACACCCAGCAGTCTCCAGCATTTACTTCCTGAGGGTGCTCAGTTGCTCTTCAGGAAAGGTGTAATCTTCCTCCAAAGCATCCTACCTGACCTACTCTATTTCTTACAATACAATAGCAGACTAACCAACATCAGTCAGTGAAGACAACATACACTGTCATCTGTCATGGGTGAGTATGTTGCTACTTGATATGAAGTAGGTGCACTCTGCTCTTCTGTATGGCAAAATACTGAAGATGGTAGAAGGGATGAATAGATCATCTGTCACACATTTAAAGTTTGTTTAACCAACTTAACATTTAAGTGTTAACATTTTGAGAATTAGGACCTGCAATTTCTCTCCATGCCCTCTCAGAAAGTCCACCCTCCATATATTTTATAACATGACTTTTATTTCTATTCCATTATAAGAAACCATAGAGAGATTGCATAGAAGGAGCCTACAGAAGTATTTACAGAATGTTTAACTGTCTACAATAGTACAGCGAATGTGTATGATAAGGGCAACAGCTTTAATTAAACTTATTTCTTAAAAAAAAAGAAACTTTCTCTTGTCCTCCTGGAAAATCAATGCCAAAAATGCTAACACAGTTGTCCTTCTTGCTCTTCTATGATCCAGTCTATCTGCTTCCAGCAGTAAGACCTGGATTCATCTCACCTATCTTGGGATTTTCAGCTGGAATTCTAAGTGCATGGTGCTGTACCGTGACACTAAAATCCTTCTGTAGTCAACAAAAAGGGGTATTTGCAAAGGGTGACCCAGAACTTCAGTAGGCATTTCACTCTGTGTGGATTATAGAGGGTTGTACGGACACTCTGCTTCTAGCCTAGATAACTCAGTTAAGTCCCTAAAGTTAGGCGGAATTGGATCCTTGACTGAGTCTTAAACCTTGTAGCAGTAGAAGCACATGGCAGCTTTCAGGCCCAAATGGTATTAGTGAGAACAGTTAGGAAAGCATGCAGGGCACAAGTGAATTTGGAGTATTAGAGGTTCTCCTTTGTCTTATGGTATTCCCCTAGTTCCCTGTATTACCTGCAGAAAAAAGAAAATTCAAGTACTGTAGGTATTTTTGGCATTAAATGGAAGAAAAAATTAAATTTGCATTTGCCTGTATCTTAACTCTATATTTTTCTGGTTATCTAAGGTTTTCATTTTGCCACACTCTGGAAGGGCATAAGACCAGGAAACCTTAACTCGGCATTAGCAATGATTCTTGACACTGAATATAGACATCACACACAAAAAGAAGGATGAGCTTTCTTTTCATTTGGCACTGCTATGACATCATGTAGAATAATTCATTCTAATCTTAACAGTACAGAGATTTTAATAAAAATGTGAGACTTCAGAAGTGAAAAACAAATTAGTAAGAAGATGATATGGTAGCATTTTGTTGAAATGTGACTTTTTCTGCAAGTAGTGAAGAAGTGGAAAAGTAACAGCATTCAGAAAATACAGAAAAGTGTAAATACAGGGAACAGCTGAAGTTGTGCCAAAAGATTCTGACTTGGTGAAACAGGAAAGCTGTATAAAAAGAACATGACTGAACAGTGAGAAACAAATAAATCACGAATAATTCATTAAAAAGGGTGATGCAGGTTTCATTGTGAGTAATTCCAAATGGTGCTAGGAAGTATGTGATAGGTGGTGTAGGAAACGGTTTCATGTTATTAGGCATAGATGTCTTAACATGCTTATTCGAAGTTGTTGAATGTGTGCAGCCATTGAGAGGTCAGAATGCTCTACCTCTCTAAAATCCAGACTGTTTACTTCAGGTCAGAGTAATCTGTTCTAGCTTTAGCAACCCGGCCAACGAGGCTAACTAATTTAGATGCCTAAGTTAGAGCTAGTAACCACAGATGTTCTCCATAGCTAATGGACAGAAATAGGCATCTGCAGTGAGCAGAGCCACTCACCCCGACGCATCTAAGGATCCCTGACAATGTCATTAATGATCTGGATGATGGGGCAGAGCGTCCCCTCAGCAAGACTGCAGATGACATCGAGCGGGGCGGAGTGGCTGATACGCCACAGGGTCGTGCCACCATCCAGAGGGACCTCAGCAGGCTGGAGAAAAGGGCTGACAGGAACGTCATGAAGTTCAACAAGAAGCACAAAGTCCTGCCCCTGGGGAGGAACACCTCCAGGCACCAGTACATGCTGGGGGCCACCCAGCTGGAAAGCAGCTCTGCAGAAAAGGACCTGGGAGTCCTGGTGGACACCGAGTTGGACATGAGCCAGCGATGTGCCCCTGCCGCAAAGGTGAATGGCATCCTAGGCTGCATTTAGCAAAGCATTGCCAGCAGGCTGAGGGAGGTGATCCTTCCTCTCTGCTCAGCACTGCTGAGGCCGCTCCTGGAGTGCTGTGTCCAGTTCTGGGCTCCCCAGTGCAAGAGAGATGTGGACACACTGGAGAGAGCCCAGCGAAGGGCCACAAAGATGGCTGAGGGACTAAAGCAACTGACATGTGAGGAAAGGCTGAAAAAGCTGGGACTGTTCAACCTGGAGAACAGAAGGCTCAGAGACGGGATCTTATTAATGTATATAAATGCCTGAGGGGATGATGTAAAGAAGACGGAGCCAGGCTCTGTTCGGTGGTGCCCAGTGACAGGACCAGAGGCAATGGGCAAAAACTGAAAGACAGGAGCTTTCCTCTGAATATGAGGAAACACTTTTTCACTGTGAGTGACAGCCCTGGCACAGGTTGCCCAAGGAGTCTATGGAGTCTCCCTCCTTGGAGGTATTCAAAAGCCATCTGGACAGGGTCCTGGGCAACCAGCTCTTGGCGGCCCTGCTTGAGCGTGGGGGTTGGACACGATTATTTCCAGAGGTCCCTTCCAAACTCAGCCATTCTGTGATCCCACCCTCAACAAAAGCTTGTTTCTCTCACTCGATCATCAGCAGGAAAGATGGTGAATAGCCAGGTCTTCGAGGTTCAGCTTCTAGACATACGAAGTTAGGTTAGATGTCTTCGGTGATTTTCACTCATAGCTACCTAAATATAGATTTAATTGCTTAACTAGCCAGCTTTTGGATATATAGGCATAAGCAAGCCCTTTAAGATGACTTATGCATTTTTTTTAAATTTAATTTTCACCAGTTGAGTAAACTGTGAACAAGCTCTGAACTAGAATGTGAAGATTATAAAACTTCCTATTCCATAAATAGCTGTTCTGATATCTTATCCAATCGGAGTTAAATTTTTTCTTATGGAAATGAGTTCACAGGGGAAGAAAAACAAAATTACACAGTGTAAGCACAGCAACTACAGCATAACTGTTGTCAACAAAACTACCACATAATTGTAACATAATCCTTCAAAATTTTTTACCTTTGCCTTATTCTTAGTAAATGTTATTCCTGTAGCTAATTTCGTCTGTAAGTGGAAATTTTGCAAACTGCCTTGATGTAGCTTAAAAACAGACAAATAAAAGCACACAGAAGTTAGTCAACATAAAGTGTAATTTTGCACTGGATTCTCTTCCTAAGGTATGAATATAACAAGTATTTATTGGAAACCACTCACTAAACTGACATTACTTAAAGCTTTGTAAATATCAAACTAAGACAGAATTACTGTACATGTAAGTTTCCTGAATTTTTAAAGTGCTTCCTCATTTTGTTCATGCAAATAGGATCAGATAGTGTGAAGAATCGTAATTCCTTAGCTGAAAGTTACTATTCCCATCCATCACCCTCCTCACCTGAAATACAGTCACCGTCTTTGAGGCAAAGAACCACTCACGCTGGAAGTGACCCTGGGAGGTCTCAAGTCCAACCTTCTGCTCAAAGCAGAGTCAACACTGAATTCAGAGCAAGTTGCTCAGGGATTTACCCACAGCAAGTCCATGCTGACTATTCTGAATTACCTCATTTTTCTCCATGCACCCAGAAGTGGCTTTCAAGCAGACTTGCTTCCTGATTTTCTCAGGGAACAGCCTGAAGTTTTCTGGATTGTGCTTCTTGCCATTTTTTGAGGACAGGACCTTTGCTTTTCTCCAGTCATCAGGAACCTCCCTGCCCCAATCTCTACAACCATTCAGAAATGATAAAGCTACCACCCTCTGCATCCTCAGAGGCATCCCGTTTTGTCCCATGGACTTCGATGGGTCAAAATTTCTCAGGAGAGCTCTGACTCAATTCTTTTCCGCTACTGTTATTTCATCTCCTCCTTAAACCCTGACTCTAGGCACAAAGGCACAAGACCAGACTAAGACACCAACAATTAAATTTTCCTAACTGTGCACACTATAATGGGAAACTGAAGTGAGGCAACTTCTTGTATCACTCATACATCATCACAAGAATACATCTAATTAGGTACTGAAGGTGAGGTTCTTAAAGAAGTTTTGTCTTAGAAACTTACACTGAGAATGATTCATTTTATTCAGGCATCTAAAGCTTAACTGTATAAAAGCATAGTCATGATTGTTTAAACCATTTCATCACAGGATCAGAAAAGCAGAAGAAAAAAGGAAGGAAGGTGCAGCTGGGGGTGCAAAGAAAAGCCAGAAACACCCACCTCTGACTCAGAGTAAGCTGTCGCAGAATGACCTGCCCAGCTGAACGCCAGCACCCTTGGCCATCTTTACAACCCATGGAGATGGGACGCCTGCAATGAACAAGTCATAACTCTAAACTAGAGCCAAGAAATAGTCTTCTGGGTGTTCTTGTCGACTACAGAAGTAGCATGGGGGGACTACCTTTGAGACAAATCATCATTTGATGAATGTTGATTTCAACAGTAGTTTCAGCTTAACAACAGTCATAACTGACCCACAAACAGATGTCTTTCAGTGTGATTCAGTGGACAGTATGGAGCGAAAAGCTAGGACCTATTTCAGCCAGCACTGTCAGCCTAATAAATGCTTGTCAGATGGCATCCTTGGCTGAATGAGATTTAGATATCTAAAGCCAGACTAGGCAGATCCCATCTCTTACATGTACACAAGATAACCCTGGAAGTTTGTATGTATGAAATATTTGAAGCTCTTTTAAAAAAAAGACACATCGCCAATGTTTTCTTTTATTTATTTGCATGTTATGTGTAGATAATAAAATTGTGAGAGGCTTATTATAGCTAATGGTAAGTTATTTTCAAATATAGACTTAGGAAGTTGGAACCAAAGACATGAGCATTTTCAGGTATGCACCAAATACATAGTTATGGGCTAATACTTGAAGATTCGTATCTTTCAGATGTGAATGTTGGCTTAACTCATTTCCTTGGTTTTTTTTGTTTTCACTTTGAGGGAAATTCATCATTCATTTCAGCAAATTTTATTCTAAATCTTCTCTTTTGGAGGCTTAGTGTGGAGGAAATTAGTATTTGTTCTTGGTGGAAGAAATAACAAACAGCATTTTAAAAAGCCTGTGTTCATGAATAAATATTTTGAGTATGTTGAGTCTTCTGAATAAGGAATTCCTAGCTTACTGTCCAAGTTTAACTTACCATTTTTGTCTCTGAAACATTTACACTCTGCTAGACATGCTGAAGTAGCTTAATAATTCAATAAATAAATGCATTCATTACTTATTTAGTATAGTACTAAATGAAAAGAAAGCAGCCAGTGTCACCCATGGATTTTCCACTTTGTTGAAAATTATCATTATAGTATTGACACTGAAAAGGAAGTAATATGTATTACTGTGGTTTGCGAAGTGAAGAGGTGAAAAGAGGCTGTTGTGCTGCTCCTCGTGCTGCAGTTGTTGATGGAATTTTCTTCCTGTTGTTATAAATGATCTGGCCTGAGAATTTCCACTCTAGTGTCACTCAGAGAAATGTTAATGACTTTTCAATCCCACTTTTCTTTTTTATGTCAGTGTGCTACCTAAGTTCAAGGCACTGTCTTGGAATATATTTATGCTCACAAATTAAATCAGCAGGTGATCAATGTTTAATGTTTACACTGCAGATGCCTCAAGATTCTTTAACATCTAATTACATTTGTATTATAAGATTACGGTAGAAAAACCCTTGGACCAGCTTCTTATCCGCAGCAAGACATGTTATGACATTTATTTCAGTGTTCTCCCATTGAAATGAGGACTTACATGAATTAAGAATCTAACTCTTAGTGGAAGAGAGGTTAGAGTTGGTGAAGGGGTAAGAGTACAGGGATGCCCTTTTGACATTTTTATTGGACTTTATTTGCTTTTTAAAAATGGTTTACATTTTTAAATAGAAGAAAACCTGTCAAGGTTTATATTAATATAACAGATGTGTTAGCCTCTTATATTACAGAGTTACAGTATCACTATTAGCAATAAATAAGGATATTTAGGTGACAAGTTGCACAATACCACCACCCAGTTTCCATTAGGACCAGGCTGTATATATGCTTTTATAGCACAGTTGCCAACATAAAATCTAAACAACATTAATCTATTTTAATTTTCCTCCATACCTTCAATTTTAATATAAGAAAACAACAGTGATGATATAGCAGAAATTCTCAGTCACAAAAGCAAGTCTTTCCTCGTCCCGTTTTATTCTGGATTCATTAAGGGTGGTGTTCCCAAAGCAGGCTTCAGAAATAAGATGAGAAATCCTGTTTTCACATAGGATTACTGGCTTCATTGTACTAGTGCATCATTTGTTTTACAATTTGACTAAAAATGCATGTTTTAAAACTAGTATTAAGTTATTTAGTAGTACTAAGAAACTGTAGTTTGAATCAGGGTCCTATTGCATCTGCTTTATTCAAACAAGGGAAAATCAAGTTTTCCTGGCTATCCGAAAATCTGCTCAAAGAACAAAAACTATAATGAGACGCTATGAAACTGAAAACAAGAGAAAATAAAGGGTGAATTTAGCAATAACAGTAACACTGACAGTAAAACCTTATATAGCCATATGCACAATTTCAGTGGTTCAGAATCATATTTATATTCTGATTCTTTTTACAAATAAAGCAGACATCAGCAAAGAATATAAAACTTCTTTGTTACGATGTATATAAATGCCAGATAATGATACTCATTTGTGCAAACCACATTAACATTTGGATTATGTGATAAGCTAGAGTCATAAATCTGAAAAAAATCACAGGAAATAAGTATGTACAAGCAAAACAGAAGTTGAAAATGAATACAATACTTTTTATTCCAGGAAGAATTTTCAGCACTTTGATGGTAATGAAGAATTCTGCACATTCTGATGGAAATTTTTGCATTTAAGGGATTTTGATGTTTTTCTTTAAGTTCTTTCCTCAGTTGTGTTGTGCTTAGACAAATAAATCACCTAAAGCACTATCATGAATAATTGTGACTCAAACATAGGCAATGTTTGAAAATCTGTCCTTAAATTTATTTCTGATAACTGTATAGAGAATAATATCTATTTAGATAGGCCTAGTAATGCTTGAAAAGGCAAGTGATTGCTTACCTTGCAGTAACCGGTTCTGTGGGATGCACAGTTTACAAAGATTCCACTCTTGTGCATCTGTATCCCAAGCATGAGAAATGTAATTCCTTCCTAATAAGCTAATAAGAGGCACGGCAACTTTATAAGCTTCCCATTTTACTCAATAATAAAGACACATCATTGTCAGGACTCCAAATTTGTCAAGACAGAACACAGACTTGAGAAGCTTAGCTACAAAAATATGAATAGGATTCTTTCCTTTTTAACACAGTAGAAACTTGGTGAGTTGCAAGTAGTGTCTTACTTGTGGAGATGAATAAGAAGCCTACTGTAGTATCAACAGAAAGAGTTATCTATCATCAAATCTTATGTATCTAAGCAAAGTATTACACAATAGCACAATGGAGTATCAAACTACAGATTGAACACAATATTGTAGTTACAGATTTCAGTCAGTTTTTGGAAAGATTGCAGCAGAGATTATGTGAGTTCAGTCCATACAAACTGACATACATTCCAAGATATTCTTCATCGTTAAAATGTGACATGTACCTTTGCCATCTGAAACCCACTCAGACACTTTGAAGGTACCCGCTATTCTGAAAATGTCAAAAACAGTTTCAGTGGAAATGTAATTGGGGGTCTAATCCAGACCGCTCCAGGAAGAAGAAAATCAGCATTAATATACCCAGGATACAAAGCTGTGCTTTGGCTTGAGAAGGTCTAGGAAAAGAAACTGAGGACGGGATACATTAATTTGAGGGTAAACAATCTGCAGTGGAGAACTTAAGATGAATGCTTTCATGGAAACCTGTCTAGGAGGACCCAGTATAAGCTCAGGAATTACTTTACTCTCTAGTAACTAAGCCACAAGGACAGCAACCTTCAAGGAAAAATGACAAACAAAACAGGTACTGAGGATCTACTAAACCAGGAACTCAGCATGTAGCACGAGAAGTACAGGCAGAAATTTCGGTCCTTTAAGCAACCTTGATAAATAGACCTGGACCAACTATTGAATGAAAGGTAGTGCTCTGCCTATTGTTACAGAGCATCCACATCACAGGCTGTATAAATGGGTTTTATGCTACAGTGTAAGGATGGGAGAGTTGGAGAGCAGGGAACCAGTCCAAAAGATTAAAAGAGAACATGGAAATCCTGATTTCATGTTGTAAAATCACATCTTGAAAATTATTTCTCAGGAATGATTTAAAAAGAAGATGCAATATTTGTATTATCTGACAGTAGCTGGGACTTTTGAATTTGTCAAGTTCCTACACTGTTGAAGTGACAGATACTTTCAACTGTGATGTCATTTTCTTAGGGAAGAAGGGTTATTTGCACTCTGTACAAAATACTGTATATCAGGTGTATCTATTTTACATACTGTTACTGTGACGGGTTGACCCTGGCTGGACACCAGGTACCCACCAAAGCCGCTCTCTCACTCCCCCTCCTTGATTGAAGAGGAGAGGGAGAATATAACGAAAGACTTGTGGGTCAAGATAAGGACAGGGAGAGATCACTTAACCAATTACTGTCACGGGCAAAACAGACTCGATT
>JAVKLA010000026.1:2658405-2699110 GCA_034782735.1 Sagittarius serpentarius
GGACCTCACGGCTCTCTGCAGCTTCCTGAGGGGAGGAAGTAGAGAGGGAGGTGCTGGGCTCTTCTCCCTGGGATCCAGTACCGGCACATGTGGGAACGGTTCAAAGCTGCATCAGGGGAGGTTCGGACTGGACATTAGGAAGCATTTATTTGCTGAGAGGGTGGTCAGACACTGGAACAGGCTTCCTGGAGAGGTGGTCGATATGCCCCAAGCCCGTCAGTGTTTAAGAGGCATTTGGACAACGGCCTTAATAGCATGCTTTAATTTCTGGTCAGCCCTGAAGTGGTCAGGGAGTTGGACTAGATGATCGTTGTAGGTCCCTTCCAAATGAAATTGCTCTATTTTATTCTGTTCTATGTGGGATCCATGAATTGGGCAACCTTGTACCAAAGTCTTCCAAAGAGGCTAGTTTCATAGGTTTGCTGTAAGCCCAGACTTTCCACCTAGGCACCCCCATTAATGGTGCTGCCATCGGGCCACTCTGTGCATTTAGTACCAAGCAGCTTCAAACCTGTTAAAGGTTTCAAGCACTTTGTGTAGGTATACGACATGCAATGAAAAATATTACTGTTGTTCAGTTAAATAAGAGATTGCACATAATTGGATGAAGAACTATTCAAAAGATATTTAAAATGTAACTGAAGCACTGTAGCAGAGGGCTTAATCTCAATGTATTCAAATCCTCAAAGAAAAACAAGACCAAAATGAAAATCAGGAATGACAGCTGTTATCCTGATTTACACCATTCAAGGATTTGAGCTAATTAAAATTGACCTACCAGAGTTTTGTATGAACTGATGAGGTTTGAAATACTCCTGGGTTTCTAAAGTGAAGTATGATCAGAAAATCACAATAACGATATATAAATGTTCCTCCATATGTGAAAAATCTGAATGGAAGTACTTTACTGATGACAATCTGAAAGAGACTGAATCCCTCTGTCTCTGCTGCAGATTTTTAAAGCTGGATACTAATTAATAAAATTAGATCCCGGATAAAGAAAGTGTTTCAAACAGAAGCCTAACAGTACTTTCCAAATTTCTGGTGGTGGCCATTGCTGTAATGGCTTATGCCATTATGTTTTTTAAAGAGGGCTGTACATTTTTTAGGGTCCCAGAAGCCCAAGGTGATCTGAAGTGGGCAATGACAATTGCTCAGAAGCATCCCTTTCTGAAATTCTTCTGATGTGGCACATGTATCATCTAGATTTTGCTTACACCTATAAATTTCATAAAAGTCCAATTACTTCCCTAGCAGAAGATTGAACTGTCTCATGTACCAAAGCAGACCAAAAAAACCAGCAAAAGCTGATGACCCAGAAACACACGAAAGTAGACATAGCCTCTTCACACCTCGGCTACCTTTTGCTCCACCATCCGTAAGGCTGCACCCCCAGTTACCTGCAAGTCTAAGACCAAGAGCCACTTCAGACTCACCTACAGCACACTTGGTGTGGTACCCAGGACACATCAACAGCTGCCAAATACAGCTGGCATCTTGTCACGGGCCAAAGTCTCGTTTATATGGCAGGGGGGCTCTATGTGATCACAGGCTGGGCTGAACAGGCTGGCACTATGGTCCAGTAGTCTGGAAGATATCCACAGCTTTGCTTTTTCAGACTGCATTTCTCCATCCTGTACCAGATGCTTCCTCGGAGAGGTTCGAAGCTGAGGCTGTCAGAAGCCCAGCACTGTGTATCCATAGTGTCTTCTCCAGTAGCCTGAATTTAGCCTAGTTTGAATTCTGCCTACAACCCCCTACCGCTCTGCAGACGGCTGTGCCAGGGCCCTTCCAGGAGACAACACGAGTCTTTCTTGTCTGCCTGACATTGTCATTGCAGATGGACAGAAGGGCTTGATGGAGATTACAGGGGGTTGGATGCATTAAATTGGCTCAGGATTAAACTTTAACCACAGAGCTCACATGAAATTGTCTCCAGAAACGCCGGTCAGACAATGCCGCAACCAGAGCTAAGAACCCTCTGAGAGGTGAGCGGTGTCAGTAACACATCTAATACGGCTTTGAGCCCGCACTCAGTGGGCTATGGAGCTGAAAAACACGGGGCAGGGTGTGCGTAATCCTACTCCAAGCCAGTTCGTTATGCTGCAAGAACAGTGTAGTCTCCTTCAGGGTTTCTTGAAAACAAGCACACTGACAGTTGTGAGGACCTGAAAACCGTTTCTCATCTGAAAGCCTTTGTGTATCACTAGGTGAATCCTGCCTCCACTGAAGTTCACTAAAACCTTCTTGGTTTCAACAAAGCTAAAGTTAACCCTTTGCTGGCTTTTAGACTAATGTGCTGTCCAGAATGATTTCTGAACGTTACAGTGCCTGAACTTCTGGAGTATAATAATGGAGCACGACTTGCTCTGCAGCTGCAGCGGTTAGCACTTGGCAGTTCCTTCAGCAAGACCGGGCGTTGCAGGAGGGCCAAGTCCTCTTCCAAATTGTCCCAAGTTGTGAACTGCTCTGTCACATCCAGGGATCCCTGAACTCACTTTGCCTCTGATAGTCCCAGAATCAGAAGTACTGGGGACCGGGGTACAACACCCTGATCTTCTAGTTGTGAGGCAGCTAGGGTCCGAGTGTGGTATTTGCCTGGGCTGGTCAGTCTTCCCAAGAGTCAAGGGTCATCTCAGGCACAATGCTGGGCTAACAACGTGCTGCATGGACTTACTGCAAACATCTCCAGCAGCTCAGGGAGCTCTGCACTGTCCTTCATTAGGTAGTAGAGACATGCTTCAATACAATGGCAATTCGTAATAAATCCACCGCCTTCTGGTACCTGATCAAAGCCTCCAGTCCGCTATTCTGGGATCTAGTTACATCTTCTTTAGAGCTCAGAGGTGAAAACCTGTCCTGCAGCAGATGGTTGCAATCTTTCTGTTCGGCCTGTTTTCTCAACACTTAGGGCTCGTCTGTCGTTATCCCTGTGCTACTGTCCACCTTCCGTGCAGAATTTTCATCAAGATGGAGGTCAGAAGACAGCAGGGGAGCAAAAACCAGCCCTGCAAGCAAAATGGAGTTTTCAGTTGGAGGCAGACATGTTGAGAGTGTCCCTGGTTTCAAACATCATTCACAAGGTGTGGGTGGACACCCCCCAACATCCTTCCCGGTGAGCTGCTGCAGCTTGTCACACTAAAGCAATCACTTGGGACAGCAAGGAGCTGCTGGCCAGAGATGCAACGTGCCACTGGCTGCAGCAGCCAGCAGTTGGGAGAATGTCTCACCCTTTAAAATCTGTGCTGAAACGTAACACTCTGATTTTACCAGCTTTAGCTGTTTAGTTAAATCTGTGATAGCGTCCTGTAAGCAGCTGAACATATCTCTGTGCCTCCCTGTTTCTCTTAAAGCATCTCTTCTGTTTGTTGGTTTACTTGTCCTGATAACAGAGATTTATCCCCGGGGTAACTTCCTACTCCATCTTCTCATTAACCACTCCCACGGAACACCACAGCACCTAAGAGCTCCCTGCTGAACTGCAAATTACTGCCACTCCTCTCTTCCAGCAATTACAGGCTCTTTTTTAAAAGCATGAAAACTGGCCACAGCTGCTGTGGGGGATTCCTATATTGTTTGTAAAGGGCCATTACACCTTTCCACCTCTAACCACCTCCAGCTCCTGGGACAGGCAGCTCACATCTCTGCATTTGCGCACCTCAAGTTCTTGTTCTCTCTGTGCGTCAAAAATGCTTTATAGGCTCTGAACTGCTTTTTCAGAGCACACGTTGTGTCAAATTCGCATACAGTTTACACTGACAAAAGCACTTATACTAGGTTTATTATGAAACGTAGGGTCTGCCAGGGGAAAAAACCTGTCAGTACATCTCACACGTTAGGCACAGCAAGGTGCGTGCGCACACACGCTCAGGAGTACCCTTACCTGCAGCGCGAACAGGCAAGATCTGACCCAGTGGCCTCCATGCCTCCTGTCCCTCTTTGTACTGATATTGTCTGGCTGGTGGTGGACTATGAGTTATTTCATAGTAAGGCCCTAAAACATCTGTTGCAATGGCAGATGGGACTAACAGGCATCACGCATTTATAGCTCGTGTTATTTGCAAGGGTAGCATTGCTGCAAAGTGCCAGGTCTTGGGAAAATGCAGAGGGATTCAGACCACTCCTAGCAGAGGGATCTAATTAGCACCAGCTGATAAATTAAAACTACGACGTAACCAAGGCCTTAGCAAGGAGCAATGGGAGGAGAGAAGAGCTCAGTGTATGAAGAGCATCAGCTGGGAGCAAATAAACACGCACTTCTCCTGCTGCTGCTGCCCCAGGGGCCGGCTGCAAAGGCAGCACTTTTCCTTTCCTCGTCTCACCCTCCTGTGGAGCCCCTGAGGGAAAGGGGACTGACATATACAGGTATGTCGTATAGCTGACATATACAGATGGGTGGATGCCGGAGAGTGGTGATGGTGGGTGTCAGGGATGGAGGTTGTCAAGTGCGTGCGTTACAGCTCTGGCCTTGGCTGTTCTCGTCACCTGTACGTAACCAGTATCTCTTGCGTGTAACTAGTACTTCCATCACTTCTGAAATCCTTATACTCCACTGGTAATCACAATATTTTTCTTATACCCATATTTACTTTCATATTTTCTCCTAGTTCTGTACCTATTTCTTCAGACAGGTCCTGCTGGCAGCTTTTGCTGCAGTATTATCTGTATACTGAACAGGTGGATTTAACTCAAGGGTCCTTTGCATCAGCAACTGAAATGCTGGTATCTTCACTTCATTACTGGAACTGAACTGGGGTCCAAACTCTTTGCTTTCAAAGAACTTTGTGTTTGTCTGTTTGTTCAGTTTTGAAACAGGCTGCCTACCAGCAGAGGAGAGAGGAGCTTCAGAAAGCTCCTGGAGAAGTTTGTGCTTAAAACTGAATTTTTTAGAAGAGTAATTTCAAAACTACTGCCAAGAGAGGAAAGATCCTTTTCTTTCTTGTAAAAATTCATAAATCATAACTAGACTGCCTGGGTACAGTCCAATAATCAGACTCTTTTGGAAACTATTTCAAGTTCCTATTTCTTGCTTACAAAAGGTTAATGTTGTTTCTGTGTTTGTCTCCACAACAAATAAAAGTTGATAAGCAGAAAAGTTGCAAATTAGATTAAAGATAATCCCAATGACATTATGAATATTATAAACCCCTTGAACCTTCCCACATGGGAACATCTAGTTTGAATGACGCTTTCACACGTATGAGATGATACACAGCTATAACAGAATCAGTCAACAGCATTTGTGACAGCAAAATGAGCACAGAGCTGTCTCGGCAGCGAGGACCTCTGGCATCATCATGCACAAAGAATGTAAATTCAGACCCGGGAATGCAGCACCTGGCTACAGAAAAGAGAGAAATGTGAAAGGTGCCATGGGTAGGTAGCAATGAGTGGATCGGAGGGGCTCAAATTGTTAATCCATTTCAACACTTCACATTATTTTTCTGTGTTTTCAAATTGACTGGAATTTTGTTAACCACCAGTCCAAAGCTCTCCAAGCTGGCTGCCCACATCAGCCTGAGTTAATTTCAGTTACAGCTCTAACTTAAAATTCTGGCAACTGTTTTGGCAACCCCATACTTTGGAGCCAAAACTTGAAATAGGGCCTCAGAAGGAGCAGTGTCCTTGCCACCCTCAAGAAAATCTGCATCCAGTTTTTAATCTTTGTCATAGCTGTACTGGGAGAAAGGAGCACATTCTCACCTCTACTCCCAGTTTCCCAAGCTAGATCAGGGAAGTGTGGAGAAGGAAAACGTCTGTTTCACATGCAGAGGGGCCAAGCATCAGGTTTGTAGCTGGGAGGGATGCGTAGCTGAGGCGGAGGCACCTGGGCAGACACTGAAACTTGAGACTTGCCATCCCTAGAAGGAGAAGAGCGTTGGTTTGTGAGTGAGGCTACCTGGCTAGTATGGAGACTGGGTTTGGTATTTGCAGGAGAAAACTCAGGCTGTCCGGTCAAGTTAACAGAGAGAAAAAACCTGTGTAGTTGAGAACAGGACTGATTTGGTGAGGTGACTATTCGGAGGTGAAGAAAAATCTTGAAAAATCCAGAGACTAAAAGTGGTCAGAATTGAGAAAAAGTGGAGCATAAAGTGTGTGCCCGTGAGCAGCTCAGTGTCTCTGATCTCTGGAGGGTAACCCCAGGTACCAGAGGGACACCATTCCTCTCTTCTGCAGCTGCCTATACTGGCCCAGACAGCCATACTTCATGTTGGTATAGAAGACATCAACTTACTACTGCTAGATGTCATTCCACAAATACAAAGGGACACTGCCCCCCATGAAGAGTTGTATTTGCTCACTCGTGAGGGAAAGGTGTGTGGTGCTGGCTGCTGGACTCATAAATTTGGGAATTCTTACGTTTATGAACCCAGATCCTAGAGCAGGACCAGGACCAGAGGGTGGGAGGAGGAGGAGAAGCAACGTGTTTTCACAAAGTCCTTAAGAAATGCAAGACCATAACAAGTTGGATTTTTTCCTTCCCTTTTTCTTTAGAACATAGAATTTCAGAAACAAACTCACCATTGCAAATGAGTAGAGGCCTGGTTCTTCTTAACTCTTCCATTGCCTTCTCTGTCATAAGCAATCATAACATCTTTGGTTCAAGAAACCTCACAGGTACAGGCTTCAGAGTGCTTGATCAGTATCACAACATGCTTGCCCTGTTCATGTGCATCAGCATCTGCTCTTGCTCACTGCTCAAAACTGGGTATTAGGCTAGATCCCAGGCTGAGCTTGTTTAACCCTCCTAGCACGATTAAACTTGAATTATTTTTTTTAATATTGAAATCTGTCGTTCATTCATTTTTAGTTATTAAAGAAGATAATTAAAATGGATGGTTGAAACACATTTAGAAAAATAAGAATGCATTAGCTACGCAGGGACAGAGGAAAAATGCATTGGCCAAGGCAGTGCAACAGTTTTATTTTTTTACCTGCAGCACTAGTTAAAAGGCAAGGAAACTATCATACATTTTGCATTATAATTGGAACTATAGCTCTTGAAAGCACTGATTATGCCATGTTTCTATAGTGCCAAACCCTTGGTTATCCAGAATGCTAGCAATATCGTTCCCTGCAGCAGTACTTTCTTTGCGGTATTATCTTTCAGGAAATAGAGTTTCTTGTTTAATTTTACCCATCTTAGTAGATATGGATTAATTTTGAGAAAAGCAGACTAAGGTAATGAATTAGAAAAACAAAACGTCACCTCATTTTGGAGATAGTCGTGAACTTTACGCAAATCATTGCGTTAGCGTAATCAGCTTTTTTCTAATCAGCAGTTTTACCCAGCTGGGTATTTGAAGACCAAGACTGGACTTGAGGTCTCCAAGTTGTTTTTTCTCCCTACAGACCTACATGTTCTTACACTCCTGGCTGTATGCCCAACTTAAACAGGAAGGAGGAGAGTTCCCGAAGTATTAATTACATTTTTCTCCCAGGAGAAAACAACTCTGGATTTAGTGTTGCCTCCTCTGAACGAAACAGGTCTAGAAGTTGTATGTCTCATTTCCTGAGCAAGTTTATTACTCACTAAGCTCTAATGTAAGGGAAATCTGAATAAGGTAGCAATAAGACAGGGCTTATGAAGCCCACGCTGTGTCAGTTGGCATGGGATCACGCTCACAGCGTTGAAAGACAGTGAGAGGGCGAAAGCCCAGGGACCTTTCTGCCAAATCTGTTCCTGTTTGTGCACGAAATGACCACAATGTATTCCCACTCTGATTCACGAAAAAGTAAACCTGAGGTCAGGAAGGAGTTCGAAACTGTAAATGCCGGGATGGAATTCATCCAGTGAAACATAGTGCTTGTTTCCCTCATCACTTTAAAAAAGCAGATAGAGAAACTCAGGTGTAGGCATCTTAAGGCATGACTTTTCTTAAAGGTAGACATCTAAAGGAAGTCAAGTGAATTGTGCCTGAAATTTCCAGGTTGTCTCTGCTTGATGTAAAAAGCATGAGGATGACAGACTCGGGTGCAGGCTAAAATGGGATGAATCTAACCCGGTGTCACAGAGGCATTGGTTCTGCTCCCCTGAGATAGGTGTCACAGGCAATGGAGGAGAAAGAGCTACCAGTACACATTTTCCCTGGCATTTTCTCCTGACTGCTTGAGGTATCCTAATCCCTGTGTATTCATAATCCACTTTTTCCCACTCTTAAAAAAAAAAAATCTCATCTGTTGGGTATGGATCATGAGAATAATCAACCTCATGAAAATGATCACAGTCATCTCCTTTCTAGTGCATTCAGAGAACATACAGTGTAAATCTTAGCACTCCCTGGGGTCTGACATCAGTTCCAAGAGCAGTGCAGTTGCTTCCAGATAACCTAGCTCATCACCTGGGAGTGCAGTATAATTTAAATGATGTAGATCTTCTACTCTCACGATGAGTTAGCCATATAGATCTTCCAAAAGGGGACACGTCAGCAGGTATGTATCATGAGTTGTGACGTAACTGATAACTTTTCTAATTGTACAGGCTGAAATATGTTGATAAAATACTAGATTTATAGATAATGTTGCTTTGTACCCAGCCCTCACATCTATAATTTCCATCTGGTGTGCAGAAAAGAAATTTGTTTTCCTCTAAATATGTCGAGCTGTTAAATGTATGTTGCTTATGATCTTGAACATAAAAGGCCCATTTAACATCAGTAAAATGAACAATGTACCACCAATCCTTTTGTGTGAGAGTAATCTAACCAAAAGCTTTTGTTCTCCTGAAATCGATCTGGGCTCTTTTGAGAGAGAGACTTTTGCATTTAGCTTAGCTAGTTTGCCCTGGTTTGCCTAGTGTATTTGCAGTGTCATGTTGAGCATGGATATCACCACATGAAAAGTGCCAGCTTTAAGTGCTGCAGGATGCTAATGATGAGAACTACTGTGGTTTAGGTATCAGAAATGAGTCCAGGGCACAGGAATGGAATGCAGACCTAGTGGAGATTTTAAATCTTGACTCTCTTGAGGTCACTGGTGAAACTGGCTGGCTTCTGTAGGGCCAGAACTGTAGGCAGGGCTTTGTGCTTGCTCCTCCATTGAGATAACACAGCTGGGAGCAGAAGCAGGATTACAAAGCACTGCTCTGGGCTCCTGGGATGGTTCAAACAGAGGGACTGGAAGGGGACTTCCTCTAGGAGTCCTGCCTTCGGTGGAGGAATGGTGCTTTGAAGACTGTTCTGACCATGCAAATCTCATTTTCCCTAGCAGTCAGGAAACAGTGATGCCAAATACTCCCAGCAAAAACAACAAAATGCTCTCATACATGCCTTGCAGTTATTATTTTTTCATTTACATATTGGAACTACAGAAAAGAGCAGTCCTTAACGCTTAATATTGTATTTCATATTCATTGGGTTACAGTAGAGCATCTCTGATACTGGAAAAACTATTAAGGGCATAATAGCTACAATTAGGTACTAGCAATTCGCAGAAGAATAGGTAGAAAACATAACTGGACCCTGCAGAAAGTAAGGAGAAGTAGGGAATGCTCAGTTATATTTTTCATTATCAGGGCAGTTCAAAAGTCATAGAGCTATAGTATGGGCATCTCCTTTCTTCCTCACTCTGGGGAGCTGGGATGAAAATAAGGGAAGGCAATGCTCTTCTCTTACTCTTTCAGGACAGACTTGGATCAGACGACACATCCCAGCCTGCCTGAACCGGAACCAAAGAGGGCATTCCATAGCACTTAATTCCTCTTTAGCAGCTCTGCATTCTAAAACTGACTCCTGGGTCGGAGCTGCTCCTTGCTCAGAGGGTACCTGAGGTTTTGCTGTCTCAAATGTGCGTGTTTGGGAAGGCACGCCTGGGATAGGTTTCATCCCTTTCTGATCTCTGTCTCGTTCTAGTGATGCGGCTGGAAGTGCAGATCTGCCTTGTAGCTGGGTGACCTGAGCTCGGACATGTCAAGGCACAGACACAGGGTAGCTAGGGATTAAGGGAAAACAGCACAGGGGTGCCATCAACATCTGATATTATCAGTGCCAACAAAATGGCACCTCTAGCCTCCTTCCCTACCTGAAATACGTTGCTAAATCTGTGGGTTGACTCCAGCAAGAGATGAACCTTAAACTCCATGTCTGCAGTTGGGAGCATGAGGAAGGCAAGACTGTGAGCATATCCCTGGGCTACTGACTCCAGCCCTCCATTGTCACAAGAAATTCAGGTGCACCAGATGACTCCATCCTTTGGGTGGCTGGGAGCCATCTGAAGTTATACGCTTCCCATTCTTTCCCATTGCTTGCTGGAAGGTGTTTCCAGGGCTTCACTGGGACAGTAAACCAAATTTTTTTCCAATACCCTATTTTAATTTATTCCTCAGGCAGTCTATGCCTTTTTGTGCTTGTAAGAGCATTTCCTTGAGGTTAAATAACTCTACTTTCTCTCTGGTATATTTAATAAAAATCAATTGCGTCACCTCTCTGTCACCTTTGTTTTGTTAAACTATCTGAACATTAAATTTTCACACAATATATGCTCTCTGCTCCTCTGATTGCTATAATAGCTCTTCTCTGCTCCTGCTTCAGGCTGAATTCATCTTTCTTGAACTTGCCTATGAGGGTTTCAAGGGTTAGATCTGCAAAGGGAATCCGGGACTTTCAGGTGCTTTATTCCAGGAATGGAATTCACAGTGTTGAATTTGGCATCAAAACTCTTTTTGTGCTGGATGGGAAAGGCTGAATGCCTAAGGATGAGCCCAAGGAATAGTGGGATATATTACCGTACCAAGAGGAGGTGTCAAAAAGGGAAAAATATGATATTTCGTCTATAGTGTAAGATTTAGATGTCCACTTATACTCCAAATAAGCACATTTTTTACTGCCTCTCTCCTGGTTTAATAAGCATTTATGTTAATCTTGCTCTGAAAGAATTTGAGGAAGTAAGTTTGTTTCCACTTTAACATCCCAGACTGCTGACCGAAGGCTTTGAAGCAACGGCCTGTTGGCGAAGAACACTGCTGACTGTAGGTGTCGCGTAACTTTACACCTTTGCCGGTCATCTGGATTGTTTTGATTGGCACCAGAGAAAAATGGACACTTTTGTGGCACACTTCATTTTCAGTAAATGACGAAAGTGTCTATTTATCTTTGTTAACTGCAGGAGACTAACACAGGCATCTTCATTTCAGCAGTCGGAAGCTGCGTGAGGTGAAACCCACCCAGCGTAAGCCTTTGGCCATAGGGCCGCCACCAAGGAAAACACCCAGCACTGGTGGGGAAGTCTCCTGGTTTATCAGAAGAAACTTTGCTCTCTGACACTTGCAGAAGTGTTGCTTTAACAGTCTTGCTTTAACAGTCCTGCTCTATATCTCTCTGCTGTTGCGTGCTATCAACAACTGTGTTTAATTCCACACTCCTTTATCATAAATTGAAGACAGACATAATGCTAAATTATACACAATAAAAAAAAAGTAGTCCTTGAAAAAAAAAATTCAGAATAGCCTACAGACTGATTTAAAGATGGGTTAATGTTTATTTCCAGGAAGCAATTAAAGGCACTTTTCCCATATGTGCATTATTAAAAAAAAAAACCACAAAACAAAACCCCAAAAAACCCCACATGCAAGATGACTGGGAGACTAAACTAAATGTTTGATCTTCTCCAGTTCTGTTTCTTAGGAAGTTTGACCCACGTGGTTGGTTGGTGGCCCCAGGAACTAGAAATCATCATCCCTTTGGGATTTTTTGCCAGACTGCAGAGGAGTCAGTGCCTCCCCCACTTCTTTCTCCAGATGTCCTAGCAACAAAAAGCCGTAGCATTTAAATTCGGATGCTGCTGAGGGTTTGATGGAAAAGGAAAAGCTCCCAAACTGCTTTTCTTCTATATTGTCCTCACTATTATTTGGCACCTTTGCCCTGCTCGCTCTCTCAGGGACCATCTTTATGTCTTCACACCAGGTAGATGAGTGTGGGCCGTGGTGGAAAGCTCTCTAGTCTGCTGAGTTGTGATCCTGCAAAACTGGCTCGGCTCTGCCTAGGCTCCAGCTCCAGTTCTCCAGCTCAGGCGACGGAGAAAAGACATCATCTTGAAAGGACAAGGGGTAATGGTTTTAAATGGAAAGAGAGTAGATTTAGATTGGACATAAGAAAGAAATTCTTTATGATGAGGGTGGTGAGACACTGGAACAGATCACCCAGAGAAGTTGTGGGTGCCCCATCATTGGAAGTGTTCAAGGTCAGGCTGGATGGGGCTTTGATCAACATGATCTAGTGAAAGAGGTCCCTGCCCATGGCAGGGGGTTGGACTAGAAGATCTTTAAAAGCTCCTTCCAACATTCTATTTCATTTTAAAATTCTCATTCTCCAGTCAAATGGAGATATTGCATGCATACACTCCTTTCACAATGATGTCTCCAGCCTATCACAAAATATTTGAACTTTTTACTAAAAAAGACTTAGGAATACAGTAGGAACTCATAACTCACTTTAATCAATTCTTATCCCAAAATGATTGCTATTTTGTATTTCCACTTATAATTCCATTTTTTGCCAGGCTCAACGCAAATGTGGCTCCGTGTTCTTGTGGACAAATATTTCTGTACGTTCTATACCAGAAGAGAGCTCACCAGAGCTTTTGCAATGATGTCAGTGCGTTCCTGTGGGTTGGTTTCTAGGTCTGTCGGAAATTCAACCAAATTTACAGATTTCATTTAAGTATAAAGGGCTACCCACAAAAAACATCTTAGAGAACCCATCACAGTTCAACTGCCTCTCTAAAATGCACAAAATGCTCAATGTTCCAAATACAGAAAGTATAAGAAACTGATAAATGTTTTCTCTCTCCTTTTTCTGAGATAACAAGCGAAGTCATTATCTGGAGCACTGCAACAGGTGCCACTATCAGCCAAGACTGTCATGTTGTAACTGACGTTTCATTTTACTCATCTTTGAGTGACAAGAGCACAGGTTTGCTGCAGGGAAGAGAAAACAAAATCTCTCACGTTTTCCCTCCAGCACAGGCTGCTCGGTTTAGAGTTCCACGTACAACATAGATCAAAACTCAAAAGTTTATTGCTCCTCCCCAGGAACACGTGCATAAGCAGGGTGTATGCAGACTAACCCTTTCAAGGCTTTCTCACACACCCGGGGCAAGGGAGGAATTGTGCTATGAGATCCGGGTATTTCTTGGTAATCCTCCTTTAGCAGTGCAAGAAGCACATTTTAACTGAAACCATTATAATAACCATTAATCTCAGTTGGTTTTTAAGGACTATGTCTGGTGACTAGTATTTTCTACTGAGAAGCAAGCTCTCAGTTCATATATACATAATTTTCTGCCATAAAATCAGGTGGGGTTTTTGGGGGGTTTGTTTGTTTGGTTGGTTGGTTGGTTTTAATTGCTAACAGCAGCATGATTTAGATGTTCTGTTTCTCTTTCAGAGTGAGACTTGCTGCATTCAACCATAACTTTTGCAAGCAGAGGACAGGCAGCAAACATACTGCCACCGGAGGCTACGGTTAGCGGAAATGCAGACTCAGAGCATGATTTGTTTTACAGAACAGAAAGGCCTATTATTCTACAAAAGTGGCAAGTCCTCTCTTACATCAAGTTATTCCTTTTAGGAATAACTTTAGGAGCCTACAGTTCACAAAAATCCTGGAGGAAGGAAAAAAATTTAATAAAAAAACAGTACCATCACTATGAAGTGGTAAAAAGGGGTGTTAAAAATTGCCTAACAACATAGTGTTTTAAAGTATATTCATAGAACATAGGAAGCAAGAATATTCAGTGCAGAAGCACTCTTTGTTCTTAACAAGTACAGCTCTATGGCTTTTCTACCGCACAGTATCACTTCTGTTGGTGGTGTAGCTATATGAAGTTCCAGCTGGGGATGGGGTTGTACCTAACAGTTTCAGGAATACTGAAGTTTAGCAGCATTTTAGGAAAGGAAAGCAGCCTCAGAACAGTATTTCTGACAGAGTAATAGATTACTTTCTTTCCATATGTTCAGAATAATTCTTTTAATATTTTATCCAACTAACTCCTGCAGAGCAAATTTCTTAACTCCTTTTGCAGTATTGGTATTCTGCAATGACAGAATGGAACTAAAGCAAGAAAGTTTGTAAGGAAAGGAAACACCTGATATAAGACCACGAGACATCACTGGGAAAAAAAAATACATACAGGGTTTTGGCCACACAACCTTTCTTCAAGTCTGAAATCTGAAAGAATTTCAGCTCTTCAAATTTTTCTTTCATAGTGTATTGTAAAAAGAAATTACGTAGATTAAAACAGGGAAAAGAGAAAACATAGGTCCCACCACATTACCTTGTGATTCAGATAAATGCACTATGTACCAAATTCTGTTGATTATATGTAAAAAGTTTGATATACTACTTACTGTTGTATAAGTAGTATACCTGTGAGCATTGAAGTATACTATTTAGATACGTATATGAGCATCTATATGTTAAAGTTAGTTATTAGCTTACTAATTAAGTTACTAATTAATAAGGAATTTTAGCTTACTAAATATTTTTGCTATTTTTCCTTCTCCAATACAGTGTGGCTTGAAGTCTGTAACATATGTTGTTCTACTGAAAAGGTAAACTGGAAACAAATACTATCCTCACATTCATACAGACAACTCAAAACTCTTGATTCAACAAAGACCAGAAAGGATTTCAGAATGTTAACAAACTCAATACCACGTGTTTCATTTGAAAATGTTATTTTTGTAGGAAACATCCAAGGCAAATGAGAGCACTAAATAGGCACAACTGGGCAAAGACAGGAAAACTGCCAAAACAAGAGAAAAGTAATCAAACCTATTATTATGGTTGATTTTCAGGGATAAAGCTGGTTGACTTTCAAGAACCACCTCCTCTAAGCTCCAGAGGGGTCATTCCCACTTGCAGGAAGTCAAGCAGATGTGGCAGGAGGTCTGCACGAATGAACAAGGAGCTCCTGCCAATACTCGGACAAAACAAGGAAACACACAAGAGATGGACACCCAGGAGGAATACAGAGACGCTGTCCAAGTGTGCAGTAATGGGGTCAGGAAAGCTAAAGCCCACCTGGAGTTGAGTCTGGCAAGAGATGTGCAGGGCAACAAGAAGGGCTTCTTCAGGTGTATCAGCAGCAAGAGGAAGGCTAGGGACAATGTGGGCCTGCTGCTGAATGGGAGAAGGGAGCTGGTGACAAAGAACATGGAAAAGGCTAAGACACTCAGTGCCTTCTCCACCTCGGTCTTTACAGGTAAGACCTGCCTTCAGAAACCCCAGACTCCTGAGACTAGAAGGAAAGCCTGAAGAAAGAAAGACTTAACCTTAGTGGAGGAGGCTGAGGTTAGGGAATGTTTAAACACACTGGATATACACATGGTCTTTGGGTCCCAATGGGAGGCATCCAAGGGTTCTGAGGGAGGTGGCAGACATCACTGAAAGACCATTGATCGTCTTTGAAAGTGCATGGTGAGATGCGGAGTTTCCAGGGGACTGGAAGAAAGTAAATGCCACTGTTCTCTTTGAAAAGGGCAAGAAGGAGAATCTGGGGAAATCCAGGCTGTCCAGCCTCACCTCGGTCCCTGGAAAGGTAATAGAGCAAATAATTCTGAAAGCCATTTCTGAGCACATGAAGGACAAGAAGGTGATTGGGAGAAGTCAGCATGGATAGGGAGAATAATGGTTGATCAGTTTGGTAGCTCCTGGGATGAGAAAACTGGCTTGGTGGATATGGGGAAAGCAGTGGATATTGTTTACCTTGAGTTTAGTAAGGCTTTTGATGCTGTTTCCCAAAACATCCTCATAGAAAAGCTAATGAAGTAGAAGCAAGTGGACAGTGAGGTGGGGTGAAATCTGACCGAACTGCTGGGCTCAGAGGGTTGTGATCAGCTGCACAAAGTCCAGCTGGAGGCCAGTCACTAGTGGAGGATCCCAAGGGTTGATACTAGGTCCAGTACAGTTTAAAAAATTTGTTAGTGACCTGGAATGATTGGACAAAGGGCACCTCAGCCACAAGTTTGTGAAGGATGCAAAACTGAGAGGAGCAGCTATACACCAGAGGGTTGTGCTGCCCTTCAGAGGGACCTTGATAGTCTGGAGAAATGGGCCAACAGGAATCTCATCGAGTTCAGTGAAGAGAAATGCCACGTCCTGTCCCTACATGGTGAGGAATAACCTGGTGCACCAGCACACACTGGCTACTGAGCAGCTGGAGAGCAGCTTTGCAGAAAAGCGTTTGGGAGCCTTGCTGGACAAAAATGCAATGCTCTGTTGCAGCAAAGGCCAACAACCTCCTAGGCTGCAATAGGAAGGGCGTTGCCAGCAGGTCAAGGGAGGTGATCCCTCCCCTCTACTCGGCACCAGTGAAGCCATATCTGCAGTGCTGGGTCTGGTTCTGGGCTCCCCAGTACAAGAGAGATATGGACATACTGGGGGGGAGTCCAGTGGAGGGCCACTAAGATGGTAAAGGGACGGAAGCATCTGACATACAAGGAGAGGCTGAGAGTGCTGGCACAGTTCAGCCTGGAGAAAAGAAGGTAAAAGGGAATTTTATCAATGTGTATAAATGCCTGAAGGGAGGCAATTAAGAAGATGCAGCCAGACACTACCTAGCGGTGCCAGTAAAGGAACAAGAGGCAATGGGCACAAATTGAAATACAGGAAATCCTGTTTAAGTGTAAGGGAAAACAAGTCACTGTGGGAGTGACTGAACACCGGGAGAGGTTGCCCAGACAGGTTCTGGAGTCTCCATCCATGGAGATATTCAAAAGCTGACTGGCCATGGTCCTGGTCAACCTGCTGTAGTTGACACCACTCTGAGCAGCAGGCTTGGACTAGATGATCTCCAGAGGTCTCTGCAACATCTGTGATTCTGTGAAATACAAGAATATATTGCTGTGGTCAATAGTTAAACATTTATACCTTTGATAGCTCAAAATAAATCTTTTTCAAGATAACAAGTCTTCAGGGGACTTTGACACCCCTTTCATGATAATAGCCTTTCAATTTATTCTACTCTTAGCAAAGAACAAAAAAATAAGTGCACAAAATCAACTTTTCACAAAAACAGTTTAAATATTTTGCTTTTATAGTTCATGCTTTCTTTGCAGAGAGCCTAAGATATGTTTTAGCTGCAATAATTGTTATTAACTATAAGGAAAAGAGATAAGAAAAGAGTAGAGATGTTCCTTGCCTCTTCCTCCCCACTGCTGGGTGAAGGGAACATTTTATTTTAGCTATGATGTCTGTTTCATGCTTCAGTTAATATGCCCAGCTATGAGCGAGGATTTTGTTTTTTCCTTGCATATGTCACCTTGTGTCCAAGTTGCAGTCGATTTCTTACAGAAAAGAAACACCCAAATGAAGTATGTAATACTAGTTGTTCATATCATGAGATGCTATGTCGTCCTTGTTGGATCAAGAGAGTTTAGGCTTTGTATCTGAAACCTGAGGTCACATATTCTTTTTCAACTTCTGGAAATATCACTGTCACAGGCCATGATCTAGAAATCCATAAAACCATCCGGCTTCTTGTTGAAGAAGTGAACAGCAATCTGACCTTCAGGAGAGGCATATGTTTACATACACACTGAATCAGGTCTTCTGGTGGTGACAGACTGGGTGGAATAGCTTTTTGAACCCATCAGCTACAACCCTAGAGATGGGAACATTATGCGAAGTGTCTCCATCTCCCTTCCCACCTCATCTAGAGTCACACCGTACAGTCTACCCAATGCTTCTGTCCCGTCCCTGTTCTTCCTTTGCTTCATGTTGTAATTATTTGCCTGCTTTCATTCTTTAATACCATTAGCATTATGCAGTATAATGCAGTTGCAGAATATTGATGGTGCTCTGAGTCGACCCAGCAATTACTGTGGAAAGGCCCAGAAAGGCTACTGTGCATTATAAAAGCATTAAAGTGTGAGCACTGTGTGATAATGATGGAATTATCCTTATTCACTTCCTGCCACTTTCTGAATGTCACACACAAATTGAATACTAGATAATCATATTCCTACCTGGTCATTTTCCACCTTCGGTCTCTGTATCATGTCAGAAGCAACTGTATCCTTTTATTGCAGCAGTTGCATAGGCTTGACTAACAAAACCTTGCATAAAGAATTAAACGTGTTAATATAGCAGAATACTTTTCCTGTTTTCTTTTTTTCCTCGCTTTTTGATGAACTACATTTTTATTCCAGCTCTAGTTCATCAATTGGAAAAGAATTCAGATTCCCACTCAGCGTGATCATTGTTAGACAAGAGCCTTTTTTTTTTTTCTTTTTTTGATTTGTAATGAAGTAGTTCAAGTCAACAGAATATGAATTGCCCAGCACATAGCTGTAGTCACAGCAGAATGAAGATAAGAACATAAGAACAGAATAAATGCCTGTCTGGGGTCCATCCAGCTCCCTGTTCCGTCTCTCCATTGACGACAGGAGATGCTATTTCAGCAGGGCACACAAGCCCCACTGTTTTCTGCTGTCCCTTCTCCTTGTACTCCCCACAACCGCAGCTGGTGTTTCAGGGCCGTTAGAAAGTATGTGTCTTTCTTCCCCCTTTATTATCTGTTTGTGGGCCTATTGTGTATGAGTTGTCTAATACTTTTTGGAACATGCTGATATGATCTGCATCCACAAACTTTTATAGCTGTAAATTGCAGAAGTTCGCTACCCACTGGAGAGAGGTACTTTCTTTTACATGTTTTAAATCAAGCTCCTAGTGGTTTAAAAATCTGTCTATAATTCAAAGATTGCACAGTTTGGTGAATAACATTTCTGTATTACCTTATCCACTGTTTTCTTGGCATCACGAAACTTAGTCATATCTCATCCAGCTTTCTCCTCTCCAAAGACTAAGAAGAGACCAAGAATCTCTTCCTGGCCTTCTTAGTCTCTTCTTGTGAGTCCTGGCCTTCTCGGTCTCTTCTCAGAAGGCAGCTGCTCTATCCTCTTGATCTTTTAGTTGCTTCTCCTGTATTTTTCGTGAGTTGAACACTAGAAACATACATACTTCCACATACTTTTCAAGACACGGCTGTACCAATCTCTTTATAGCAGTGAGGTCTTCTATTTTGTGCTGAGTTCTCTTCTTGATGAAGCGTAATATTCAGTTGGCCTTCTAGCTGCTGCGGCACACTGAACTACTGTTTGGATGCAAGCCTGTGCTCAGACCATGCTTTAGACATTTCATCTGAGACCCATTCCCAGGAGAAAGACTCAGTCCTCTCTTACCCTTCAGGGTCATACCACCTACCACCAGTGCAGATGGACCGGTCAAACAATGTCCTGCATCTCCACCACATGGTCCCATCGGCACCTGTAGTGCCATCTCATGGCTGATGTTGGATATACGTCATTCATAGGAGCTTCCTTAGGTGGGCTCCACCTCAGACTGCTGCAAAGGCAACCCAGATTTGTAAATTTTTTGTGCCCAAGCTGGCCTCACACATGACGGACATGTGGATGCAAAGCTGTATGTGCCGCCCAGGACATGGAGACAGCTCAGGGAGTGCACTGAGGTTTAGCTCAAACCTCACTCCCTGCTTCAGCTTCCTAAGTTGTAGACCAGAAGTAGCCCTTCTTGCAGTGGAGGTTGCTGTCAACTTGAAGTGCAGGTACAGAGCTATTCAGAAGAAAAAAGTGGCTGAGAGCCGTTCCCTTGAAAGCAGTGGATGTGTTGCACTCCCCTCTTAGATCAAAGCTGAATACAGCCCAGTAGAGTAGGTCGACTGACCTTGAGGACGTAGCACAAGTAAGAGAGGTATTGACTGGAGAACTGTAAATCCTGAATTCCTGAAATTAGAAAATACGTTGACCATCTTTTTATTTTGTGCAAGTGTCACTGCAAGAACTTTTGAAACCAGAGCAATCCCCTTGCCAATCGCTACCCTTCAGAAAGGAGAACAGTTGCGTGAATATGTGCACAGGCTGTTACTACCTTGTACTGCAAGAGTTGAGCATCAATTGCTTCATTTGATGTATCAACTGCTAGTATTTACCTCCTTTGCTTGTGTTTGAATAGGTTGTCTGAGTATTTTGGCAGTGATTTATCTTTTCAGGCAGCTGCTTCTTTTGTGTTGAGATTTTTAGGGATGTTTTTCTCCCTGGCTATGGTATTGTGGGTTGGATGTAGACCTGCCAACCTTATGCTGTTCCCACTAAGAGAAAAATAACTGATGGCTTGAGGGAGAAATGGAGGTAATTTCAACAGACCTCAAGCACATTATTATTTCTGCATTTTATGGCTGTTACAGTTTCCTTTAGTCTACTTGTCATTCCAGATACTGATGTTTGTTCTGCCTCTTTATTTTTGTTTGTAAAGCTCTGTCAACTTTCAAGGATAACAGCAACATAGTTCATTATGATCTTTCACTCTATGATTTTTCACTCTTTAATTATTAATTAATTAGTTCTCAGAGATTTCTTTACAATGTTATTTACAGATCTGCCTGATCTGTAGATAGGATAATATGAATTGTTCTCTGAACAGCTCACTGGGATATACGTTTCCTGATATGCATTGTTGGAAATGGGTACATATAGCTATTTTTACATCTCATTCCTCTGGAACAGGTGTGATGAGATGGCTGAAGAGGTCATGACATGCTGAATGCTACCAGAATTATCTGGTTTGTAGTTCACATTAGTTTTATAACCTGGATTGCTGTTGCCTTCCCATTACTGCTGGTGTGAACCTTGTTAAAACACAGCAAACTGCGGACTAAGAGAAAAGACTTGGCTTCAGCATCGTTGTTTATATATGAGTTGGCAAATTCTGTCCTTCTGGTCTGGTAGAAACCTTTTGATTAGAATTAGTGCCAAGAACTAAGCAGAGAGAGCGATGTAGTTTTAAAAAATTGAACAAAAATTTGCTCCTTAGATTTAACAGACATTTACAGCTGAAGTATCCATTGTGACCCTGCATCAGTTAGAAAGTGAAGAGCAGATCCAAGTGACAGTTAGACGCAGAAAGTGGTCAATTTTGTAGTAAAAGAGAAAGAAAAACAAGGTCAATATATCTTAGCCAGGAAGTTCGACTAAGAGAATCCCTTCATATTTAAAAAATAAAATCACTGTACAGGTGGCTGTTGGCTCAGTATTGCATATCCAGCATTGGCAGGGTGAGGGACCTGATGATTTTCTGAGATTACTTCCTACCTTATTTTCTACGATTTGCAAAGTCTTTCACTTGAATATTTAGAGAACACAACTAAACTGCAGTTCTGTAAAACCCTCCTGCTTCAAATCAAATGCTCTCAGATTTTCCACCAGAAAACTTTCCCTCGCAAAAGCTCAAAGATTCAAACTCCATCTAAATGTATGGATGGGATCTCCTCTTTCTCTGGAGGAAGATACAATTATTAGAGGTTTTTTCAGATGGAATTGCAAAAAAGCTTGAGATTTTCTAATTCAGGCTGAATTCTGAAGGTGCAGAAATGTTTGTTTTATCATCCAGAGATGACAATAATGTTCAGGTGATGGTGCACTGAGTTCTTATAACACAAATCTAATCATGAGCCTGAAGGGACTGGTTCATTTGCAAACACTGCAAATCAAACTGCAGAATTCAGTCTGCGTACAAAGCCCCCTGGAATTTATATGATTTCTAAAGCCATTGTTTTGAGAAAATGAAACAAAAACAGAACATACAGACTGGATAAAGTCCATGGGAATACGGTTATCTATACAATCTGTAAGCTATATGCTGAGATGTGCAACACTTCCATATGTCCCTGACTCAGTTCTGTAGTTCCACATAACCAGGGTTCAGAGCAATGGTAGTCAGATTAGATGTATCCGCAGTACTAATAAATCCCACTCTCTTAAGCTCGTATTTGCTCTTGCATCATATAATGCCAGGCCCTTTTAAAAAAAAGCCCAGAAGTAATTTGTCCACCAGAGAGCAGCTATGTGATGGGGCTGCAAGGGCAGGTGTTTGTCTATATTTAGGTCAGACCTGGTGTGTCCAGACACTGAACTGATGGTCCTCACACGGTAATACAGATTTCCTCCATATTCTCTAAGTGTAACATGATTTAGGGCTCAAGAGTATGCTTGCAGCCCGGGCTTTTCATAGAGTGTAGATGCAACAAATATCCTATCTTCTTTATTAGGCAGTACTAGATGATGAATGGAAGGATCTATTTTGTACTATCAAATCTTTAATGGCTTCTAAGTCTATTATCATCAACTGTAGCTGTCAAATCAGTTGTTCAAACTGTCACGGTGTCACAGGAGTAATAAATATTAACCAGTTTTTCAGAGCAGTTTTAATATGTTGTGCTCTTCATCAAAAGAACCTTTCTTGATATAGTAAGCAATGCATAGGCATTATGGGTAGAAATGTTGCGGTCCTTGATAAGGATTAATATGTTTGTTTATTATGATGGAAATTATCTCCTCCTGAGCCCCTTTAACGCTCTTGTCCTGAAAAACCACTTTTCAAGACTCATCTGTAAAGATGCAAATGTTAGATCTCTGAATCTGAGCATGTCACCCTAGGTTCCCCTTATACAAAGAAAGGGGCTCTCAAGAGGGTCATCCTGAGGACATACCTGAGGACATACCTCTGTCACCACACTAGGGAGAGAACCCCAAACCAGGTGTTACTATTTGGTGTCCACATTCCGGTCATCCTTCCATGAAAACTGTCCACATCAAGGTTTGGCCAGATCTTCTCTAGGCCTTCTGTGGTGCCCCATAAAATAATGTTCTGAGGGGTGGGGTTCAGTTCCAAGTGGCCAAAACAATTCAGGGGCTTGTTTCTTCATGCGAAACTCGCTGAATGTGCTGTATGCAAAGCAGCATGGTGTAGGATGGCCGGGCCACGTAAGGGTGCCAGGCCTGCTAGGGTGGTGGTATGGGACTCCCTCAGGTGCAGCATGCTGTACTGCCTGTCTAGGCAGGGTCACGCTGCCGAAAGCACCCAGTGCTCACCCCTGAGGGAGCTGGCTGGCCCTCAAAGGAAGGCACGCGGTCTGGACAGCCTGGACTTCAGGATCCGGGAGTGAAACGGGAGCTGACCGTGCAGATACCAATGCTGGGATGAGTTGTGTCACCCCAGAGGGATCCACTGACTGTAAAGACAGCCTAGGAAAAGTACACAGGCTTTGACTTGTGGTTTCCTAAGCTAAAGCAGATGAATTCCTCCATAGACACCAGAGACACTGTTTGGCTTGTGTCCCCTTAGGCTCATTGTGTAATGCTAAATAGGAGGGGTCCAGGCGGAGATGCCTATGGCGCGGACTGGCTCCTGTCCATGCTGCTGAAGACAAGCCATTTTACAGCAGATCTGTCATGGAGAGAGCTAGCTGAAGCAGTTCAAATCGTAGACAGGAATTAAGCAGAGCTGACGGTCAGTGTTTGAGCTCGCTCCTTCATATAACCGTCTTTTATGCAGTAGTGTAGGCCTTCCTAAAAATACTTAATCCAGGCAGCATGTTGGAGCGTGCAAGACTGTGAACCTTACAAGACACAGCGGTGGAAATTGCTTTCTTTGGAAATCCTTGGGGAGGAGGAGGTGACGCTTTCCTCCCAGAAGAGCCAGCTGGTTCGAGCCCTCTCACATACAGTGGAGGATACTTCTACATCTGAAAGGGATCCAAATCCATATCTGCCAGGAGTGTACCCTAACCACCACTCTATAGACTGGTCATAGTGGAAATTTGAACAGAGGACTTTTCAACCCACTCTTGCAGGCTAGATCTTTCCTGAGGCAAAATAGGCACATTAACTCAGTCTCTCGCACACTGTCAAGCTATTTTATAAAAATGTTCTCTCTGGCTGTTGTTATCTTCTCTTAGTAGATGTGCAGTGTTAGCATTGCAATCTTGGTGGCAGCTTACCAGCTGTCTGGAAACTCCAGCCCTAACCTTGACTCAAGAAACATAGCTGAAGGTTCAGTTTGGTAGCAAAGTCATGGCCTGGTTTTCTGTCACCAAGGCAGCCAAAACAGAAATATTTTGCCCAGCAAGGTGTAAGCACACCGATGCCCATGACAAAGCTTTACCATATCTCCATGTCCAAAACCTATGTTGCATTGTTTCTGACTCCCCTTGATATACTGGTCAGAGCAACATTTCAGACTGCTCCTACCTCCCAGTCTGAATGTTCGTGTTTCACCTTGATTCACCCTCTGTTCAGTGAATACATTTCTTTTGCAGGACCGTGCATATTGTTCCACCCTTCCAATGAGTTAACACAATCTTGAATAGACAACTTGTCTATCAATCACAGGTGTCTCCGAGGACTGCTCTGAGTGGTATTTCAGTGAAGCTGTTAGATGAGTATGCATACTGATCAGTCCTCCAGCAAGGCCTGCCCATTAACTCCTCTGCTTGAACAGTGATCTATATTTCATTTTAGAAGAAGAAAAAGCAGGGATATGTGTTTGCAAGAAAGACTCTGGGGTTGTTAAACACCAGTGGAACAAAACACGTTCTCAGGGTGCTGAGTGAGATCCACCCTTTTTTCACTGGCCCCCTCCCCATGATCTTAAGCAATTCAGCGTGATTGATTTTGGGAGTCCCAGTCTGAGTCACTAATTCCCTTCTGTCGTTATAAGAGGAATCCGTTTACGTAAAGCAGAGGTTTAGACTTTGCAAAGGAATCCAGGTGCTTAAAAGATAGATCTTACAGTGCCCCATACTGCAACACTAAAATCCTTTCCTTTTGCTCAGGGCTTGAGTCATATTTTTTCTTAGCAATTTCATTCATCTTGTGACCAATTTTTAATCCACCGGTGTCAAACAATAGAAACTTTCTGTATAAACCATGTGTGATATAACCAGTTACGAAATAGCATTGCTGGTTGTTACCTTCTTAAAAAAGATACCTTGGTGTCCTGGCTCTCCAGCACCCAAATAATTTGCTTATTTTGCTCCAGCTTGTCTGATACCTGAAGAAGTGAGTACACTACTGTGCATCAGTCTCATCTTGCTGTGGAGATGGAAGGGAGCTGGGATGCACGTGCAAGGTTAGGGAACTGGGAAATACCTCTGGTGGCAATAGCGTGGCTGAATTGGCATGCAATGTTTCCCGCCAGTGTTTCAAGTGAACATACGAATATTGTAAATACAGCATGTGAATGCTTTATGGTCCTGAACATACTAGTCCATGCAATGTCTTGAGGAGTGGAAAATTATCATTGAATATATTTGGAACAAGAGCTTTCCTGAGCATTTAGTGATTTGCAAGTTTAGAAGTATAGAAATATAGTATATTCTAACTTAAGAAACTTTAAAAAACAAGTTAGATGAAAATAGAAATGCCACCCAAGAATAATTTGGGAAATAGTAAACCCAGTCCACAACACCTACTCCTTTTTAAGCACAACTTTCAGACAATAAAACAGACAATAAATTAAGGACCAGAACCTCTCTGTACTGATGGATAGGTTCAAACAGCATACATCAAATTCTTCTTAAAATGTCATGTTATACTCTTTGTATAGATTTGGATTCCATAAGCAAGATTCAGATTTATCCCAGTGTTACCTCCTCTTGCTGAGGCAAGTGAATTTTATGGAGCCACACAAAGGCAACTCACCTGGAGGCAGCAATGCATGTGTGGTTGCGCTGGCCTACTTCACTTGTCCCTTTTGTCATCTTCAGGAAAGCTGATGATTTAAAGATGTTTTGGCACAAATGATGAAAAATACCCTTTTCTTCACGTACAGATTATTATCGGTGAATAGTGTGAGTGGTATTAAGTCCGCCATTGAGCAATTCTGTCTGCCAGGTTACATGAGTCAAGTGACAGCACAGGACCTGGCCAGTCTTTAAATACAGTATCAATGCATCCTGCCCTCACCGACACGAGTTAAGCCAGGTCCTAATCTCGGTTACACTGATGCACTTTTGGAATTTCTCCATTGACAGCATTGTGCTCCAGGTGAATAGCAATGATTCTGTAAGGACTGAATCTGATTTCTCAAAGATTTGATTTTTTTTTTAAAGTAATACCTTACCTGCTTAACCATGTAATTAATGCTCTGAGGACTTCATATTTGTAATGAAGGGTACACTATCTTACAGTCCAAGAAAGAGGTAAGTAAGGATTCCAAAGGTCAATTATTGGCCAATACATGTTTCCAGATATAATACATACCAGGATAGCTTGATTGTCTCCTAGATGAAGAGAATTAACCTAGTAACCTCTAGATGGCTGACTTTTTAAAGCAAGTCTCACTGATCTGTCACAAAACTACTTATGTGAAAGACTGGAATATTTTCTGCACAGAAGGTCCTGACAAAATTGATTGCTCACTTTTCCCTTCACAGAAATTGAATGCTCAGTATCTCTGGGATTTCTAAATAGTTTAACAAATCTGTGAGTTTGCAGTTGCAGATATTGGTAATGTATGAATCTCAGCATTTTCCCTCTTTTTATTTTACAAGGGACTCTATACTTAAGGAGGGAAGGGAACGAAAGGATAGACCAGCTTCTCTGACTCCGGTGAACAGGATGCATCTATAGAAGAAAAAAATCAAAGAAACAAACAAACAAAAAAAAATCAGAAAAAGAGAAAAGGAAGGGAAAAAAAATTTAAAAAACACCTTATAATTTTGTGCATCCTGGACAAGAAGAATCCTGTAGGACCACCTCTAAGTTAGCATAAATTAAAACAGCTTTTAAATTTATCTCCAATTTGCTGGGACGATGGAAGCTTTTAAGACTCTGCCTTTAAGTACTATGCTGCATAAAGACACAGAACAATCACAATCGTCTCCTGTGCTGGTCAGAGCCAAGCTCTGCTCTAACACACATAAAGCTCAAATCCTTTACATCTCTTTTCCTGAGGCTGCACTCCCAATGGAGCTGTATCTGGTGCCATTTTTTCCCTAGCTAACTTAACTTATATTTCTTCCAAGCTGTATGTTATTTTGCTATTTTCAGCCTTATTTTTGAGTCTTAAGTCTCTGTGTCTTACATCACTATCCTCACTGGTATTAAGATACAATTGAAATAATTCCTTTGAACATGAGATGGACGGTAAAAAGGAATGCTGGCTATCTTTGTGGTCTTCTGTGATGTACAGGAATCACATAACATGCAAGAAAAAGGGAAAAACTCAAGGAAGATCTTCAGAAGATGATATTTCCTCTCCTACATAAAGTGCTTCTTTTCTAACCTGTGGAGATTGTGATTCAGGAATAATTTTTAAGGTAGCTTCCTGTCACAAAAAGCGCTTTATTCTTACTGTCTTACCAAAGCTTTCAGATAGGGAACCAGAAATAGCATCCCCAAATGGGAATCTCCTAGGTACTGCGATTAAGGGCTGACTGATTGAGGTGACGGACTCTCTGTTCAGTGTGTGTTCGTGTATGGGAGGTCTAAGCACCAGCAAGGGAAGAAGGGCATTTCCCTGGGGAACTTCAATCCTCTGTGTATGTACGTGAGTATAAGTACACATGACTCACACGTGAACTTCAAGCCAGGCCGGCAGCAAGAAGGATAAGAGGTCTGGGAGGCCAGCTACCAGACCGACGCAGGCCTGGGGCTTGGATAATGGAGAGCCTGGGGGTCTGAAGGCCGACCACTGGGGAGTCGTTTGGTCTGGACCAGCCTGGGTGTGGTAGTAAGAGAAGGTCTGGGCACCAGCAAAGGCAGAGAACCTTGGGTTTTAGCATGGCCGGGGGCCAGCACCTGGGGGGGAACCCAGGGATGTGGGGTCCACTAGCAGACTTCCCTCTTGATGAGCAGAAGAGGAGGAATGGGGCGAGGCTGTCTATGTGGGTGCTGTGAGTTCCTGTCTGTGCTGATCAGCGTGGCCAGCCACCCATAAATGTATTTGTCTGTGTGTGCACGTGTGCCTAACAGGATACATGTCCAGCTTCACTCCTGGGTGGACCTGAGGACATGAGTAGCTCCCATCTATTGGTGCAGTGGGTTCAGCAATTCCTAACAAAATGCTGGCACTCTCTTCAGATGAATGTGACCTTGACTGTCCCCACTAACACCGTAATAAAACTTTCCATACAAACCAGATCCTGGCAACTCCACTATGTCCTGCTTCCATTCCTACAGACTTACTAAAACCATAGACTTTGACCACTTTAAAACTGGGCAGATCTCTGGGCTACTAAAGTATGATTAACCAGGTATTGATGCGGGTGTGGTTCTCCCCCTGCAAAACACCATTCAGTACCAACACACGCAGTACTGTAAGTAGACTTTGGATTTAGGGAGGAACAATGTTGGTTTAATTTTTTTGACAATACTACAGCTGCATTTTGAGTTAAATCCACATTTTAAAACACACTGCTTAGGCCCAAAACCAGGCAGGGTGGCAGATGCCAATGCTCTTTGTATCACAGCAAGACATGATATAATATCCTTTCTGGATTTACCTGCCCTTCCATTTGTCATTCAGTGCTCCTGTTGCCGTAGAAGTCAAGGGAAGTTTTGCCATCTAATTCATCTGCGACATTTGGAAACTGTCCAACCATGAACTGTCTAGCAAGCTTTTTCTTACTAGGAAGGCATCATTTGTTCTTTGTTCCTTGTCTGAGAACTGTTTCTGTTGCTCTCCCCTCAGAATGGATGGGACAGAGTTCAGCATTTGTGAGGGAGGAAATTATGCCTTTCTTTGAGTAGCTTCTTCTAAGAGGTGTTTTATCTCTAGTGGGAGAAGGATCACATCTAATCCCAACTGTTTCAGTATCATCCTACAATTAACAGTTGAAATGCTATTTCCTGTCTTATTAAGCTTCAGTTCTTCCAGTTTATTCAGTACAGTCCCCGCTTTCTCACCATCTCCCAACAGGTCTGTCCTTGAGATGAGCATAACCAGTAGAAGCGCTCCCTGAGTTCTGCATTGGGATCCGCTGTGAGTAGGAGGTGACCCTGTAACTTACGAACCACAGCCATGTCAATGGTTTGTTCAGAAAGAAAAGATGAAAAAGGTAAGGCAGATAGTGCCTGGAGTTTTGTCTTATGCAATTCAGAAGCACGGAGAGAAAACTTTCTCTGTACTGGGAAGTGAAAGAGGGTCAGAAAATGAGCTTGAGTGCTGAAGCTCATCAATATCCACATTGCTTAATTATTACCATGGTCCTTGCTCTCTTTTGGACTATTCAGATGAGCTCTCACCAGTTCCAATACCACCAAAGCAATGAGGCTTATTTTCCTTTCACCTGTACTGGTATAAATGAAAACTCATCCCGTCACGGTAAAAGTACAGCAAGTCCAATTACATTTTTTTTTCTTCTTCATATATCCAGGTTCAGCAGGTGTTGGTTATCCCAGATCAGAGTTAGCTGAAATGACACAATGAACTGAAAATTCTTGAGGTTTGGTAACAAGGTCTTGATTTCTCTTGAACTGATCTCATCTTCAATTTAAGAAAATTCTGCCTTCAATCTTTTTTTTTTTTTTGTTGGCATATGATGAGGCAGGTGTATGCATGCACTGACTTGCTCCACGTTCTATGCAGTACAAATTGTTTTGCAGCAGCAGGCTCTCGTGCTTTCTGGTCCTAACTGCATGACAGTTGGACCTTAGAAGAATACACTGTTCTCCTTAAAAGATTCTCTGATGTTTATAAATTATATTCTTTGTAATCATCTATATTCATCTACATCTGGAAAGATTAAACACAGAATGTTCTTTTAAAATCCTGGTGGGAATTTCATTCCCCAAAATGTCCATCAGGAATACTTTCTACAATTCTGATGAAAAAATACCATTGTCTGTAACAAAGAGATGGCTTTGAAATATTTCTTGTACATTCTACAGTAGTTTGATGGATTTGTACATCTGAAATGTCCTAATTATGTATTTACTACAAGTTTTCAGATTGCATTTATGTTGATTAATATAAATCAGCAGTACAGAATAACAGAGCCTTGCCTCTACAAATATAGGAGCATTAATAATACTTCTGTTATCTTTATTCAGCTAGTTTGTATTGATTAGAATTGCCTACAGTAATGTAGAGTCCTTCATGTTTATTTAAGTGCTGAAACCCTTTCTGATATGTAAGGAAACCTAAGCTGGTGCAGCTTTCTTACTGTACCGAGTCTGTAAGAATACATGGGATGGACACATGAATGTAGACTGCCTTTAAGCAAGCATGGGGTAGCTTAAGGTAGTCAAAGTGAACTGAAGTCTTAGAGAAGGAGGATCTATATTAATGCAAAGCAGAAAATGTTCGTGCTTTTCCCTACTAAACGTGGTTCCTCATATTTAATATAACCACCAGGCCTGACATTGACATGACTGCCTAAGTTATGTAGGTAGTCAATGGGGAGAATGGGAACTTTTATGCCATCATTTATTTCACCTTCTTCAGACATTCAGATTGAGTTTGAAATGGCTTTTGCCCTATGTGTCAAAAGGCTTATCTCCCTGACCACGAAGGAACACACAGGAACAGTGTCAGGCAGAGGAGCCCCAAGAACCTAATCAGAGAAAATGATGCACCCTGACCTGGCTGATGCCAGCGCTGTCACAGGAGAGCCATCAGCCCCACGGTCCAGAGATGTCACCAATCAGTGAGTCAACAGGAGATGCTCTCTTGATCACCTTACAGACTGAGGGGGGTTACTGTCTGCAGGGGTGTGGGACACGTCATGGGGTGCAAGGGAAAAACATCTTGGAATTGTACAAGAGTTGGTATGGGATGTTTAGGGGAAGGACAAAAGGTGAGGAAAGGGAGGGATCAGAGAGATTTGGGGAGCTACCAGAGTGGGAAAATAGAAGGAATAAGGGAATAAAAGGTGTAGGTCACTTATAAACAGGCTGCTGACCAGTACACTTGCCCAGCCACATGTACCCATCTTGTCTGATCACCACTGTGTGTCCTGTTTTCTCATTTAACTCCATTTCTAACTACTTTTCTGGGCAAGGGGGCTCTGTGTGCATGTGTGTGTATGGAGGTCTGAGTGCCAGCAAATGGCGGGGGGGGCAAGAAGTCACACATGGGGGTCCGCGTGCCTGTGGTGTCAGCCACGGGGGAGAAAGGGGGGGTGCATGCATGTTGTGTGGGTTTGACTGTCAGCATGCGTAGGCACTGGTGAACATCAAGGTAGACTTGCTTGAGAGTAGGAGAAGAGGCTTGAAAGCCAGGTGCTAAGGCAATCATAACCATATGGGAGAGTCAAAGGGGACGGGAAGAACCAGAGGATGTCCTGGCTTCTGGAGACACTAGGGTCTGGACGTTGGCTGAGGGAAACAAGATCAGGCCATTGGTGCTGTTTGTGTTGTGTGGGTTCTGTAGTTTCTCTCTCTCTGCTGATTTATGTGGCTTCCCATGAATATAAGCAAACATATTGCATGTAGGCATGCACATGTGCCTACTGGGAACACATGCTCAGCCTCGCTACTGGCTGGACCTGGGGACACAGGGCTGCAGCAGATTCGCCTCTGTCAGGCTGCTGGGTTCAGCAGCTCCTCACACCCTGGAAGTGCTAGTTCTGTCCACTGACCAGAGAGGGTCTAACTAACTAGTTCACATTAGGCCACACGTGTAATAAATGCCTACATGTGGTCAGAGAATTCCCTTTCTGGGAACCTGGATGAGTGAATAGCAAGTGCACAGTGTGTCGGAGACAGTGCCCTTTGCCACCTCTCACATAGCCTAAAGGAGCAACTGCCTGAACAGTCTAAAAGCATCCTCCAGTGTGCAAGCACACCTCTTCCGAAATCAGCAGCCCACCTGCATCGGCAGAGAGCGGCTGGGGAGCGATTGCTGCATCAGTAACCCACAGGCCGGCCACGGAGATTGTGTAACGTGCTGTTTTCAACTCCGATGAACAGTACTTTCGGATTTAAAGAAAAGTGAAGGCTTACAAAGGCTTCCAGGCTAAAGTGCCATTTCTACATGCACAAACAATTCTCACCCAGTGAGATGTATGTGTACTTTTGTATGCAAAATGATGTGAAAAATTAACAAGGGCAGAGTATGTGCAGTCCCTGGGATCCATTCCAGCATGTTTGCTCTATTATTTCCATGAGCCAAAACACATTACCTTACTGATCTATGCCTTACTGATTTTGCCCTAGGCTGTTAACTGTCAAGTCCCCTGAATATCAGAAAATTCTGGTCATTATATCAAGCAAATGGAACCCATTTATTTCCAAAAGCTCGGGGCTGGATGCTGAGCTACACCACAGTGAATTTGTAATACTCCTCTGAAGTTAGAGGACTGTGTCTGGTTTAAATTAATGCAAACAGAATTAGAAACTATCACATAGGTTCCTGTTTACAGAATGTGTTATCTTCACAAGTGTTCTATTCATTCTTTTTTTCCAGGCATATGATGAACCAATAATTAGAGTTTAGAACGATCATGTAAAGATTACTAAGTGCCAGCTGATCACCCAGAGACATTCCTATTACAGTCAGCAAAAGAAAATATTCTGCTATGTAACTCATAAACAATACCCTTGTTTGCAGGGGAGGGGGAAGTATTTTGAAACGGGAATTCTTTGGGTGTTCTGGGAGAAATGCTCTATATTGCAAGTAAACAATTTATAACATATATTTTACTTCTTGAATGCTAAATATCTGTCATATAATGGAAAACCTTGTGGCAAAATTAACTTGCATCCTGACCTTTTGCTTTTACTTTTTTCTCTTCAGCTTGACCTACTCACAGCCTCAGGATCACTGTATGAATATACACAATTCTTAAAATCCCTTGACATTACAAGCCTGTTCTCTAAATAATAGTTTTTTGCATGAATAACTCATGGATATATAGGCTTGTCTAGACCTTTGCCTTGCAAACCAAAAAACAATTAAAAACATACAGAGAGAAACAAAATAAAACAAAATAAAAAAAGAAGCCTGGCATTTAAAACGTTATCTAGTTACAGAACAGTTAAGGGAAAAGAAATAAGGTTTGGCTAACGAGAATTTTGGCAACACTGAGCAGAAAAAGGCAGATGACTAGAAAGGTTGTATTATTTTAGCACTCTATTTTATGAATTCGAAACAGTAGATATGCAGCAAGTATGTATATTTAAACACTGGCTCTGCCTTGGATCTCTGTATTGCTCTGTCTGATCATCTTCTGCTTTAGCCAAGGCACAGCCACCTCTTTGTCTTACTCAGAAAAGTACCTCCTCCGTATTAGGCATGGGATATTCTTCAAGGCATCAGGAAATGTTACACACATGAATAGCCCATGCTCAAACGCTTTATACATTCCTGGAAGTTATCAGCTAGCATAGCATATTTGCTTACGTAGAAACTGTACCCTTCCCTCTACCTTAACCCCTTCCCTCTGCCCTGTTCTTTGTTTTACTCTCAGACACAAAGGTTATGCCAAAAGGATATTCTTAATTTGTCAATAATTTGAGGTTTTTTGCTGGTAGAGGACGTGGCCATTTTTTGCATACATCAATATGTGGTCCAAATACTACATGTGGCTCTCTGTGCTCCTTCTACAGTTTCATCAAGGCAGCAGGAAATGAAGCCCATTTTTTGGCTTTTCTGACATTCTCTGAGTGATACTGCGTGACCGATAATGCAGGGAAGCAAAGAAACAGAAAGCAGTCCGATAATGTGAATATGCAGATAGCTAATGATGCTGCAAATCATATATTGTCCGGATATTCTGACACCTCAGAAGCCTACTGTCTAACTTTTTTTTGGACATAAGAAGGCAATTTCTGAAAGCTAATTGGTATACAAATGCACGTTGTCGATATGATTTCATTAAGCTTGTCACAAGCAAATTGAGATAGAAAATATCTGTTTAGGCAAATACATATCAATTTAAACCTTATTTGCTGATGCCTATGGGAATTATGAATGTGAAGGGTAACAAAGACATAATGAAATGCAGGAAGTAATTGGTGGCATCAAAGAAAAACCTTCTGGAACCTTCAAATCATTTCAGATGCATGTCCAGCTCTGTAAGTGTTTTATAACTCATTCTCAAGAGAGAATGTCAGGCTTTTGGACTCACAGATAAATGACGTGACAAAACATAACCTCTGCTTCTGAAATATTCTGCCCCTTAATTAAAAGGAGACTCCTGAAGGTGGAGCAGAGTACCGGAAGAGAGATAAATGGGAGGCAAAGGAAGATGTCACATAAAGAAAAAGAAGAACCAAATTTCTTTATTTGAGTTTAGGATGTGTCACACTCTGTATTTTTGATTAGTCAGTGTTCAAACAGCCTACTGCCATTTTGTACTGATGGAAACATTTTTCTTTTAATAATAAAATTAAAAGCAGAAGAAAGCAAAAGAGAATATATGATCAGCTAGGTAGATGACCTTATTTTCCTGACTCCTCTCTTTTCTTACTCTTCTTTCTAGTTCATTAAAGTTCAAGGACTACAGGAAGAAGAAGTTGGTCAGTAATTGTGGTTCACTTATTTTCTTTCTTGAGCAAGGTGGGATTGGGAGTTAAATTACAGAGCTTTCTGTTCCCATCTGCTCTGCAGTTGGAGTCTCATCCCAGAAGAAAGAGAAGGGAGAAAAGTGTCATGCCAGGAATAGTTCAGATGGGTATCGACAGGATGTTTGTAGCCTGTTGTGATTTATCCTTATTTAATACACTGAAATAAATGTCTATCTACAACAGACCTCCCAAGATATGGGTGTTTCCTTTTCTAAATGTGCAATACATCACAACTCTTGTGAGATTATCTGCATGCCTGGAAGTATAGAGAGACGTGTGAATGTGTTTGAACACACTGGACAGTAAGACACAATCCGTAGTCAGGAAAAACGAAAGGAAGTTAGGACGGTTGTTGATGAAGCCTATATTTAGCTGTGAGGGTGTATTCTCTTAAGGCTCCTTCTGTATCCAAGGGAGAGGTTTCTCCCAGGGACAATTCAGAGTGAGAGCCCAACTCAAGATGCTCTGAGCAGACTCCTGGAGCAGCCCCAGGTAGTCGCTGAGGGTAAGTCAGAGCAGAGCTGCCTCCCGTGGCTGATTTTCCTTGTGGGACTCAGCTCGTGCCTGTGTGGGCAGGTTCCCATCCCTCTGCTGCGTTAAAAGGGACTGTCAAAGAGCAAAAGTGCTGCATGTTATAATTTTCTCTGTCAGTAGAACTGTAATCTATTTATCACTTCTTCAAATATAACTTAGTTTGTTAACTTAAAACACAGCCTTTGAACAAGATTACATGTCAATTTTACTATATAATCCACAAAGTTTGGATAACTAAATGTACTTTTAAACCTTCCTCTATGCTCTGTTTTGAATGACTATGATGTAATTCTAATTCCTTTTCTAGGACTAATCCCCTCATGTGTTGAGTTATCAGTACCCACAAACCTTGTTTGTGCTTTCATGAAGACTAAGTTCAAATTAATACACTACTCTTCCCTTTTCCATCTGAAACATGACATTCTCAAATTTCCTTTATTCATTTTCAAACTGTTTGGAGGTTCCCCCCCGCCCTCCGTATTATAATAAATCAGAAAGAAGTCTGCATTCAACCAGAATACGGACTGCTGCGATGGCAACGGTGACAGTGACAAATTTTGAATTGCATTTTGGCCTCCCGTCTTAGCTTGACAAAGGTACCCCTGTTGAACTGTGCTCCTGACAGCTGCCTTGGCCTGAAGAGGTGAGAAACCACCAACCCGGTAACGGAGCACTTCAGATTTGATTAGTTCTGCAGCGTTAGTGCTTGATTGTGCCCATTTCTGGCTGGCTGAGCTAAAGAAATCGCCACTTCCCTTCGCCTGCACTGACTGTCTCAGCTGTTTGTTGGTGGCCCCTGCTGTCAGCTACCGTTTCCTCAGAGCCGTTCATGAAATCGTTCCCATCAAAATGAGGACGCTCAGCAAAGATGAACTAGTGGAACTGCCCGCCTCATTCGGAGGGAAATGAGTCAGAGAGGCCTCATGTGCGCAACATACCGCCAGGTCCGAGTGAGCAGCAGTCTCCAGGGGAAATTACCGTGCTGGTAATTTCTTCAGCCAGCAAAGAGGAAACGTGATTCGTGCCGGGTTCTACGGCCGTGTACAGGCAAGCCCATGCAGGTACCTGCAAGAGCCCCAGGAGAAGATCACGCTTAAGAAAGAAATGGTATTTTCAGTTTCTAGGTTGACTGTGTTCTACCTGTCTCCAGAGGATGCCAGGCAAAGGGTTGGAGCTTCACAGTGTGCCCTCAGGTCTAGATCTAAAAACAAATATTTAGACCCAAATGGCTTGAAAATATGGGATCCATCAGCAGTGTCCACTCGCAGCAACCTGGGCAGTAGTAAGGCATAAGGTGCACGTTTTCTTGTAAGCTGGCTAGAACATCTAGCGCTGCTAATAGTGCTATTATTTGGACTAAGGGGGTTTTTGCAGGTTTTTTTAAGTTTTCCTATAAAAAGCCAAATAGCTCTCTTGCCCTGTAGAAATGGGGCTGTCATTTCCAAGCTTCCAGCAAGTTGGACTCATATGTCCTCTTCTCATTAATAGTCTCCTTAATTTATGGGGTGTGACTTGGAGCATATTTAGGCTTGTGGGTCAACTCATATCAGACATGGAAGAACATGTAGAAAATACTATTAAAGAAACTTAATTTTCTGATTAGCCACACTCCCTGACTAAAGAAAACCCAACCAACAACCTCTCCCACTCCCTACCCCCACAAAAACCTGTTTAAGTAATAGTCTGGAATTATAATATATTGAATTATTTTAATCATTTCAATTTGATGGAATAAACCTGTGGCACGTTTTCATGGTTATTACTACAAAGGATGAGCAAGCAAATGTACATCTAAAGGAGGACATTTCTAAGCTAAGACTTAGTGTAAAATTATGGTTAATGTTTAGTTTATCTTTTAGTACAGTTTTGCCAAGCAAATTAAGAGAGAGCAAGTTAAGGACAAACGATATTGAATCAATTAGTGAAAGTCTAACATTTTAAATCTCCATGTTCATAAAAAGTTATTGCAGTACTGGCAATCAAACTGAAAAATGAATTGGTGGCAGTGAGAGGTACATTTATTATTAGCATGATCTTATGAAAAAAAAAACAACACATGAAGAGCCAGCTTCTTTTCATTCTATCCATAGCAAGCGTTCTAGGTAGCACAATGAGGTAATGGCCTAAAGGCCAGGCCTTCTGATAATCTCTGCACAAGAGATTTAGCACTTGCAGGATGCTGAAATACTGCGGGGCAATCCACAGAGAAGCTGCCTAATTCTGAAGCCTTTCTTCCTTCATTTCAAGGGCTTTTTGTGCAAATATTCTCTCAGTAGCCTCTAGGTGTTGTGGGGATAAGCACTACAATGCCAGGGACCCTTGGGGGTACTGCACATACCTGAGGCAAGACTTTGGATAGCTGTGTTTGAACTACTGCTCGGCCTTTACCTCGCCTCTGCAGAGAGCTGACGTAACTGACTGGTCCCTGTGGGACCTGCAAGGTCCAGGGAGCCTCCTGCTCTGCTTCTGGCCGTGAGCATTTGCACGTGGGCATGGGTGGGCAGGCGTGTAACACTGACCAAAGCGCCGGTAGGATCCAGAAGTGCAGGTGGGTGCTGCCACGCTCCATGAGAAACCAGGTGCCGTGGGTGCTTTGGGCAGGCCAAGCGCGCAGCAGAAATTGCAGCCTCTAACTTCCAGGATCATCGCTGGCTTTTATTAGATACAAAATGCAAAACCAGCCCTGGGAGCAAAGAAACTAAACTGGCATTTACATGTCCTAAGTGCTTGCCACAACAAACTGGTTAGAGAGTCACAACTGGCCGCTCCCATCCCTTTCTGGTTCATAAACATCGTGGGTTTGGCTGTACAATCAGCCATAACAGGAGGACCAAGGGTATCTCTACAGAGCTTGCCTTCAGCTAGAGATGACAGTAATCTAAGAAGAGAAGTAAGGTCAGATTGTAAACCTGCATCTAGGTCTTGCACTTCCTAGGAAAGTGTACTAACCAGAAGGGTGTGATGCGAAGGGTAAAGGCCATCAGCCCAGGCATATTGTCTTCTCTGGTTGCATTTTGAAAAGAAAAGAAATGAGTGAGACACAAAGGAATTGTCATTCCAGGGTGGAGCTACATAAACTTCCACAACCAGTTAATAAAATGAATCACTGAATATGCACTGTGGAACTGACATTGCTATAAATTTGACATTTTTGTTATTTTATTTTTTTTTTTAGGGGAGGAGGTTTAAGTAGTTTTTATGATTCATGTGAAGATCTATGATTGTGACAAAACACAGTTTTTTCTGTATCACATAAGTCAGAATGTCCATATCCTTTATCTACTGTATCGACCTCAGAGGTCAAGGTTACACTGCAGACCTCAGAATTTCAAACCTAATTTCCTACAAGGACTGGTGCAGCCACGTAATGGGGCAGGGGACTTCTATAGCTGATGCACAGTACAAGGCAGATCAGACTAAATGATCTAATTACTTCTTTTTACCAAAAAAGTTATGCAAGTAAGTCTCCAGTTGTCACAGCTCTGAAAAAACCTCACCCACGACTCACTCAAACCAGACATGCCTACGCGAGCTGGTTGAGAGCAAGAAGAGTAACTGTGAGATTTGAACTTCTCCATTGCTCTCAGCAAAGTTTTACTCAGCTGCCTCTTGATCACTTAAATTTTGGTGTGAACAAATACTCCACTCCTCAGGCTAATAAACAAACAATAAAAAGCACAGGGCAGTAGATACTGGGCGGGGGGAAGAGACTATTCCTTACAGCCAAGACTGAGAGCTCATGGGAATGATACTTGTCATAGATGAGAGAAGTCAGATTTAAGCACAGTAGGTCCGAAGAGTATATAAACAGCTACCCAACATATACCATGAGCTATACCCACTCTGATTCCCCTTTCTCTTCCAGAGAAATTTGATTTCCATGTTTCTAAGTTGAAACACCCACTTGCAAAAAGACAGTATTAAGTTCAAAATCTGAAGAAGTATGCTGGTCTGCAACATCATTGCCTCAGTAATTTCACATCACTCATTCAGCCGCTAATGGTCACATTTTCCTGGACTTGCTGCATGCTCTGATCTTACACAGCAGAAGGTTCAGAATTGATCCTTGACCCTGCCAGGGCCTTCCAGAGCCAGATTGGACAAACCGCTTATTTTCTCTCTGATTCAACTCCCTTTACGAAAGATTCCCCTTATGAAAAAGGAAGATAATATTATTTCCACAGTCTGCAAGCCATGTTGTGGCTAAATGAAAGAATGGTAGCGCATACAGTAATAAAATATGAAGGAAATTGCTTAGTTTAAGGATACTGGGACTAATATCACTTTTTGATTAAGGGAGAACTTACAGCAAAAATACATAATGCAATTTTACCTCTAAGAATTTATGAATTTCTTGCTTCAAACAAGACTTAATGGATTTCTGTGAGATAAAACATCACTAATCCCAATTAAATCTTCGCAATTGCTACTGATTTTGGGCAAGCACTGTAAAACCTTAGTTGTATAAAATACATTTCTCTCAAATGCCATTATTTTGTGAGAAACATCTCAAAAGTGTGTTTTGTTTCTAGCAGAAAAATACATTACTAAAATCTCATTTTGAGCGAACTGCATGCTTAGCATATTAGAAGAGCAGTAATGCCAGCATGCGAAGTGCTTTGTGACAAAGAAATCCTCCAGTACATCTCAATTCTAACCAGTCTGCCAGTTTTGAATCTCTTGTTTAAATTTGGGGGGGTTTATGATAAATACACATTATACAAGCATATATAATGAATGCCTAAATGTACATTTCATCCAGAGATGTAGTGGTCAGGGGCTTTTTTTGTTAGGTCATTCTAAAAATTGATTCAAGTGAATATTAGCCGGTCACCATCTATGAGTTAGGTAAGCTCAAGAGACAGATTGTCCAGACTGATCAGGTTAGTGCACTAACAGGCACACAGAAATGGAATAGCAGATTATATCAGCTTTTCTTCTTATATTTTGTCTCTAGCACTGATCAGGGATTTTGTATTAAAATTTAGCAAACAATTAATACCATAGTCTCCTCGCCCAAAATTTTGTCAAATTTCTATTAGTTAACATTAGCTGGCTCTCTTGTCCTCTCTCAAATATATAGTATTCATTTTTATACCTATATATGTAGCAAGAGTGCTTTGTTTCAACTGTCATTACTCTTCTGGTTTATATTCACTTCTAATTTTTGGTTTTAGTCTTAGTAAATATCAAACATGGTGATATTATGGAAATAAGTTTCCTACGGAAATACAGTAACAATACAACATACTATTTATTTATTTATCTTTATCTTTGGTATCAGAACTAGTGTGGCCAGCAGGACTAGGGAAGGGATCGCCCCCCTGTACTCGGCCCTGGTCAGGCCACACCTTGAATACTGGGTTCAGGTTTGGGCCCCTCCCCACAAGAAGGACACTGAGGTGCTGGAGCGTGTCCAGAGAAGAGCAACGAGGCTGGTGAGGGGTCTAGAGCACAAGTCTTATGGGGAGCAGCTGAGGGAACTGCGGCTGTTTAGCCTGGAGAAAAGGAGGCTGAGGGGAGACCTCATCGCTCCCTACAACTCCCTGAAAGGAGGTTGTAGTGAGGTGGGGGTCGGTCTCTTCTCCCAAGTAACAAGTGATAGGGTAGGAGGAAACAGCTTCCAGTTGCACCAGGAGAGGTTTAGATTGGATATTAGGAAAAACTTCTTCACCAAAAGGGTTGTCAAACACTGGAACAGGCTGCCCAGGGAAGTGGTTGAGTCACCATCCCTGGAGATACATTAAAGACATGCAGATGTGGCACTTAGGAACATGGTTTATTGGTGGGCTTGGCAGTGTTAGGTTAATGGTTGGACCTGATGATCATAAAGGTCTTTTCCAACCTAATCCATTCTATGATTCT